>JAQQZR010000014.1:11317154-11340227 GCA_030068235.1 Notoglanidium macrostoma
CAATTCAATTTTATTTGTATAGCGCTTTTAACAACAGACATTGTCTCAAAGCAGCTTCACAAAAGTATATAAATATATATACTTATAAATATTTTATTCACAATAGAACATAGATAAGTAAAGTAAAGAAGTAAAGAAGGCTCTCCAATCTGTGAAAGAGTGCGTAAAAAGATTGTGGAATATTTTAAAAACAATGTTCCTCAACGCCAAATTGCAAAGGCTTTGCAAATCTCATCATCTACAGTGCATAACATCATCAAAATATTCAGAGAAACTGGAGATATATCTGTGCGTAAGGGAAAAGACCTTTATTGGATGCCCGTGGTCTTCAGACCCTCAGGCAAGAATGGGACTAAATTCCAACTCCAAAACTCCAGAAACTCATAACCTCGATGCCCAGACGACTTCAAACTGTTTTGAAAAGAAGAAGAGATACTACACCATGATAAACATGCCTCTGTCCCAACCTGTTTTGAGACCTGTAGCAAGCATCAAATTTGAAATGAGCTCATTTTGTGGATAAAATTGTAAAATTTCTCAGTTTAAACATTATGTTATCTATGTTCTGTTGTGAATAAAATATTAGCTCATGTGATTTGAAAGTCTTTTAGTTTTCGTTTTATTTAAATTTAAAGAACGTCTCAACTTTCTGGAATTCGGGTTGTATATACATATCTACATATACGTATGTAGAAAATGTGCAAAAGGACCAGAGTGCAATTGTGCATAGTGCAAGATGCTGGAATAAATATAGAACATAGAATAAATATGGATATAAATATATTCTTCTGGACGTTTATTGCCTCCACTACATTAATATGCCATTGAACATTGCTTAAAGGTGCACTATGTAGGCTTTTGAGGGTAAATATTAGCAGAAAGAGTATATATTTTATAATAAACGTATAGAATTCATAACTATGTTTCCATTAGTGTATATTTAACTGTAACTATGAATTAATTCGTTTTTTTTTAAGCTTAGAATGAGCCCTATAATATCTACATAGGACACAGGTCCACCTCTCCAGAGCGGCCGTGTTGCGCTGCTACAGTAACACAGAACGAACAAACGTCTAGAAAGCGCCTTCCGCAACTAGAGGCAGCGTGAATCTGGTAGAAAGCACTGGAAGGACGACAAAGATGAAGAAATGAAGACAAAAAAGAAGAGAGAAGAGGAATCAGTGTTTGCTGGTGCTGGCTAAGAAGTTTGAGAACCTGAATTTTGAAAAATGGAGAATTGTACTTATTATTTAGCATGGAAAAGACAAGGCAGTGTGAATGTAAGTATTGGAAGTATGCTATGGGGACATGAGAGCCACTGTATATTCTAATACAAGCTTGGAAAGGGAAGGGTAAAGAAGGGGCATTCAGGTGGTAGAATCCTACATAGTGGACCTTTAAAATGTGTGAAGCAACTAAGAGAAAAGTCCGATTGTTTTCACTGAAAATCTTTCTCCAGTTAAACACCATCATAGTCAGAGTGACCCACAACCTCTAACTTCTCACATGAATAATAAAAAGGCAGCACCATCCGCCATATTAATAACAAAATCCCTAAACACATCACAAATATTTCAATATGAATATAGTTAATGTGTTTCAGGAGGGACTTTTCCGTTGGAATTGATGACGTGTAGGATCATATAAGGTGTAGAAATTATTACATTAGTGCACTTCTGTAAGGAGTCACGAGCGGTTTGTAACTCGGCCCTGGTCATTAAGGAGTTCAGCCTTGATAAGGGTCACGTGGGCCAACATCTCGCTCGGCCAGGATGAACACAGCCAGAAAATGGCGGATATTGAGGAGTTACGGGTAGGCGAAAGTGTTATGATAGCTGACCGCCGCTTTGAACTTTCGGAGTTTAAATAAAGTTATTTTTTTGATAGGCTTTAGGTGTTATCGTTTTATTTTTTTTAAATAACTAAACAGTCCGTTCTTATCGTTTTGCAGCCAAAAGAGCGTCGATATGTTTTCCGCCAGTGCCAGTTGTAGGCCAGAGAGTCGACACTCTGAAGCCCGGACCTGTTCTAAACTGCTAGCACTAGCCATCTAGCCTGCTAGCTTCCAGCTGCTTCGCTAGCTATCAAGGTGCTTGGGCTTCAGCTACATGTCTTTATCCGTTGGGAAATTAGTGCCCTGTTCTCATTGTGCATTGAACGGGATGGATGTCGGTTCATGTTAGATAGATGTTTAACATTCTGGGTAAAGCTATTAATCTTAGACTGTGTACGTGAATGTGGTTAATCTTTTGTTATTGTCTGTTAGCATTGACATTTAGCTGGATAGCTAACTAACACTTTCTTCAAAGATGTGTATCTATCTATCGCAAGCTTTATCTAGTAAGTTAACTTGTATTATTTAACTTTAAATGCATGTTGTTCTAAAAGTGTGTGTATATATATATATATATATATATATATATATATATATGAGCCTGTAACAACGGCAACCGTTGGCTGTAGCTAGCTAACCTGTGCAGTATCTAGCTAGCATTGTTGTGGTTATTGTTATCATTACTGTTATTAGCATCATCGAGATTAGCTTATTATCTGTGTATTTTCCCGCTTACAATTAGTTCTGTGTCTAATATCACATGATGTATACGTCTTCTGTCATTCACATGACATGTTAACAAAGTGATCTGAAAAAACCTCTTCCTTGACGTTATATTTCAAACGTCTCAGTTTTAAGTCTAACCCTGTATATTTATATCAGATATCCATAAAGTCATTCTGGCTTCTTTTTTTTTTTTTTTTTTTGCATGCTTTCATGCATTTAGGTTTTAAAATAATACCCATGTGTGGTGTTTACAGTGTTTCAGTGGTAGTTCCGTTGGTCTTGGAAGTAATCTTAACATTAACACTTTAAATGTTAGAAATATTGTAAGGAATTTTATTTTTTAAAGAAAAAAGGAGAAGCAAATGATGCATGGATGATGTATACTGACGGGTCAGTTGAGCCTGTTTACTTGAGAAATCGCTAACATTGTGTCACAAACACGGGTTAAGCTTGAACCTGGATTTAAATAACGTGGATTTCTAGTTTTCTGTTAGGGAAAAAAGTTAGAATTGATCTAGATTGCTGTTTTAATTAGAAGTTCCACTGAAATGTGAACAAAAGTTTAATAGTGCTAAACAGTACATGGAATAATAATGACTGTCCAGTGTCCACCCCCTTTTTTGTGTGTTTTGTTTGTACAGACTTTGACTGGCACTGTCCCCAGACCATTTACATCCTTTGGCTTTGTCTGGCTTTGTCACATTGATTTGCATGCTCTTTGTGTTTTGTTTCCCAGAATATGATATCAAGTTTCCGCGTCTCGGAGCTCCAGGTACTGCTAGGTTTTGCCGGAAGGAACAAGAGTGGTCGCAAGCATGAACTCCTGCGGAGGGCTTTGTGCTTGCTGAAGAGTGACTGTAGCCCTGCCGTGCAGCTCAGAATCAAGGATCTGTATCACCGGAGATACCCGAGGACATTAGACAGTCTTGCGGAATTGTCTGCTCTAAAGTCAAGCATAGATTCATACTTGCAGTCTGAAGAAAGAACAACAGTTGTGAGTCCGGACCTTCCTCTTGGTGCCAGTCCATCAGAATTGGCTAATCAGCACACGGTGTTCATTAAATCAGCCGTGTTTCATGACTCAAAGCCCAGGATGAACATGCAGCAGCCGACACCGCTTATGCCTCCCGTTCACCCGGACGTCCAGATGAAGTCCCTTCCATTTTATGACGTGTTGGACGTTTTGATCAAACCGTCAAGTTTAGGTACTTGTGGTTGACTTGTTTTATTTATTATAAATATAATTTATTTTATTGTTTAATCTAATTATTATATTAAGTTATTATTTAATATAATGTTTTTCAAATAATAGAAGCCTGAATACAAGTCTAGATTATTTCTTTTCTTTTTTTTCTTTTTTTTATAGATCTGGAGCATTTATTCCTTATTACATAAGTTTTGCATTGATTGTGATTTTATATACAGTGGTTAAACTCGGCTTAATTCTTGGAGTAACTTAAAAGCGAAATCTGTGCGTTGTATGCAAGATGTTAGATTTTAATTTAAAAAAAAAATATTTTTTGGTGCATGCAGGGGCCAGTACTGTTCAGAGATTTCATCAAGAAAAATACTTTATTTTCGCCTTGACCCCACAGCAAGTGCGAGAAGTTTGCATTTCAAGGTAAAAACCTGATTTGAATGAATCTCTTGTCCTGATTTGCTATCCGGCATGTGTTTCTCATTCTCTTTTATTCATTGTTGAAAGGGATTTTCTTCCTGGTGGCAGAAGAGATTATATGGTTCAAATACAACTCCGGTAAGATGTCAGGTGTCATTTTACTCCTTGCCGCAAGTTCTGGTTACATTTCCAAAGTAACAGTGGAATAACTGTTTGTGTTTGTTGTCAGGTTCTGCCTTTCAGAGACCAGCTGCCCTCAAGAGGACAACTATCCCAATAGTCTTTGCATCAAAGTCAACGGGAAGCTCTTTCCTCTCCCAGTGAGTAATTACTTGGTTGTGTTTTTCAATATACTGCTGTATAAATGTAGGACGTTTTAATACGCCAATAATTTCGTACTGTAAAGTTTGACGAGGATGACATGGTATTGTGTATCATGTGCTCACGTAAGTGTTTTATAAGGTGCTTATTTTTGTACCAGGGCTACGCGCCGCCTCCTCCTAAGAATGGTGTAGAGCAGAAGAGACCAGGCAGACCTTTGAACATCACCTCTCTCGTCAGATTATCATCCGCTGTCCCCAATCAAATATCGGTCACATGGTCACCTGAAATTGGAAAGGTTCGTTTCCCCTAAGCTTTAGCGCTATACTCATCATGTCCGTGACATTCTTACCAATCTTCTAACATACCTGCTGTTATCTCCCAGACATACTCCATGTCTGTGTACTTGGTACGGCAGCTGACATCACCGTTGTTACTACAGAGATTAAGAATGAAGGGAATCAGAAACCCTGACCACTCAAGAGCACTCAGTGAGTCTGGAGTTCTGTTAGTAATGTATAACATCGTACAGCTGAGATTATTGATTCAAATGATTTAATAATTTTTGATGATCTACATTTTCCTTCTCTGCGTCAGTAAAAGAAAAGCTCACGGCAGACCCCGACAGTGAAATAGCCACAACCAGCTTGCGAGTCTCACTCATGTGCCCAGTAAGTCCTGAAAACATTTTATTTACTTACAGTACGTTCAATGGTGTCTTGCCACGTGTGTTCTTTACCCAGATCAGTTCTTTTCTAAACCTATTCCGGTTTCACTCAGCTCGGAAAAATGCGACTGACGGTGCCCTGTCGAGCAGTGACCTGCTCTCATCTGCAGTGTTTCGACGCTGCACTATACCTGCAGATGAACGAGAAGAAGCCCACCTGGATCTGCCCTGTGTGTGACAAGAAAGCTGCATATGAGAGTCTGATTATAGATGGGTAAGCAACTCTATGCCTGTTTACAGCTCACTTGAGATCGTTTCAGCTTATTTAATTGTACTTATTTACTTGTACTTTAAGTATTTATTCTACTCTCTATTACTTATGCACTCTTTATTAGGCTCTTTATGGAAATATTAAATGACTGCACAGATGTGGACGAAATCAAGTTCCAAGAAGACGGGACATGGTGCCCAATGAGACCAAAGAAGGAGACTTTGAACGTGTCATCTCTGTGTTTACCCAAAATTGAGTGTAAGGTTTTTTTTTGTTCGTTTTTGTTTTCCAGAAATGAGCTTCTGATTCACTTGTTTTTACAAGTTTTATGTAACCAGATGGTTTAATATCTTATCTTATCTACTATCAGCTGTTGTTTAACCATTGGTTATGTTCTGTGGTTTTGAATTTAATTCTGTTTTATTTTATTTCTATTCTGAGGCGATAGCAGTTATGAGTCCTGTCTTTAGAGGCAATAGGTAAAGTCGTTTTAGTCATTTAATTTACTTTTCTATAACTGAATATGTAGTTTTCCAGTAAACCTTCTGTGTTCTGGCTGGAACTGAAAATCAGCAACCAGAAATTTTAGAAGCAGGATGAAATTTTATGAACAGATATTGAATCTATTTATACCGGACACATGCATTGAACCAAGCAGGATTTCTTTTACAAGAGTTAGTAATCATGATCTTGTCTTTCATTTACTTTTATGTGTTGTTTTATGGTTGGCTGTTACAGACTTCTGCTGAGAAGAGGAAGGGAATGAAAGCAAGTAGGAGAAGAGAAAATAAGAAAAGGGAAAGGCAGGGAACAGAGTTAGCAGTTGGGCCAAATAGTAAAAAATAATTGATAGATAAATCAAGATCACACAGTATTATATTCCGATTTCATTACTGTGTGTGCTTTTGCTTAATCTTTGATAAATAGGTTAACGTCTGAGGGCCCCCCCCCCCCTTTTTTTTTTTTCAGGCAGTGCCCCTGTGCGTCCCAGCGCAGTTCCTCACTCCGAATCCAGCAGTATGAAAAAAGCCGATGTGATCGACCTGACACTTGAAAGCTCATCAGATGAAGAAACGGAGCCAGACCCTCCCCTGAAAAAGCGCTGTGTCTACATGTCCAGCCCTGAGGAGGTGCATGGCAGCAAAGGGTGAGTGGTAGCTTTCGTCTTGGATGCAAAACAGAAATGTTTTTGAATTATACTCCTTGTGAATGTCCAAAACAGCTAACAAATGCTGAATGGTAACAAAATACCAATTATATGGGGTACCGTATAATTCTGCAGGAATTATATAATAATTAGAACACCCAAATAATTAATGTTCATTAACGTAACCAGTAGCAGTTTTACATAGCAGTTCAGTTAACATCTGTAACGTAGTATGCATTGGAGCCTGGATCTTCGTTTCTCTCGATGAAATATGCGCAAATAGAATGAATAAGAACAAACAATGAGTTTATTAATGCATTGCCAGTTAGATCAATAATTTCATGTGTATTGAGTGCAAATTCCTTCCATTTAAATGTATGCAGAGTGAATTAATGAAATGAGAAAGAGAACATGAGCTGTATTATACAAAACGGTTTTTGTTGAGGGCATAAACGCAACCGATTTTGCGGTGAAGATGTGATCTGCTCCGATGAATTAGGAATCGCTCAATTTGATTTGAGTATTTTGAGTTAAGAAAATGGCCAAAATATACATCACATTAAACTATGTTGTTGTCTCTCACCCATGAGGGAAACGTAGGACCTAATATTTGATTTGTATGATGAAACTAAATATGATTTTGCATAATAATAATAATAATAATAAGCAGAGAGTTCCTCTTTTCTCAGAGTTTTGACCTATCAGCCATCAACAGTCCGCGTGCCAAATGTCCAGCCGCTGGATGCATCGTACTTGACTTCGTCCATTGCAGACTATGCAGTTCCATTCCACCATTCAACATTGTCCACAATTCCCACTGATATGCAAGGTATACTATTGTCTCTGCGATCCTGTCAGCTATATTTCCAAGTGTAGTAGGTTGTTGGAAACTTTTGGCTCACTACCACCTTTTCTTCTCGTACAGGTCTTGACTTATTTTCGTTGCTTCAAGCAGATTCTCAGGTTTGTGTTTCAAATCTAATTAGAATCCGTAAGTCCACTAGTAAGAACTGTTCTTGATTAAATAGCTTGGTTCCTGATTTTTCCCCATTAATATTATTCCAGTTATAAAGGGCTATGTTAGCTGAGTCAATATTTCAATACAATTACAATAAAATTTCAAATCAGACCATGTGAAATGTGTGGGTTTCTTTCTTTTTTTTTTTATTATTTATTTATTTTTTTTTTTACAGAAATGTCATCTGATTATTAGGCCGGTTTATTAAACAGGCTGTTCTCTTTTAGCATTACCGGACCCCTATGTTCCTGGAGAATCTGTCCAGCAGCATTCAAAGTGGTACCAGCAGCTCCAGTCTCATGGCCTCATCTGTCCAATATGATTCAACTTCACATCGAGGAAGCTCCAACCACGAGACAGGCGTCATCACCGGTGGATCCTCAACTCTTTCAGACATTATCTCATTAGATTGAATCATGGTTTCAGTCTCCTCAATCATCAAACAAACTGCCACGGACTCTGCAACTACAAAAAAAAACTCGTATCTGATGTTAATTGCAGTTTAATTTTATTTACTAATATGGTAGCTGATATGCACATGGATAACAAGGTTGGTTGCATCTAATGGTTTTCAGAAACTCAGCAATGTCTCTGTTTCTGAGGAATTAATTTAACAGTGACTGATACTCATTGCCTTCTTGCCTGGGAGAACTCGACAAACAAAACATTGAGCTGATGGACTGGGAACTTTAGACACATTGGGACTAGTTTGTGGACCTGTGTGTATTTGTATGTGCACCTTTTTCCTCTTTTTACTATGTAAACCACATGTTTTTGAATAATCACCTCAAAACCTCAACGATGACCTTTATATTTGAAAAAAATCAGGAGTGTACATAATTTTTGTATTGAGTGGCATAACATACAAATCAGTATCTGTTTAAATGAACCAGTTTTATTGCATAATGTATGGGTCACAGTTTCGTGCTGCAGTTAGTAGCTGCGTTTTTAGTTCATTTATTTTGGGTCATTCAGGTTTGGAGACATGATCAAGCCATGATTCAATGACCTCTTTTTTTTTTTTGGTCCTGGATTTTGTCAAACTTCTGTGCGGTTTTGTTTCACTAGAACATTTGCATTTTTTTTTTTTTTTTTAAAGGTGCTGCAAAAGCTGGTTTCATAGCAATGTTTAGACCTGAAAGTCAGAATAGTCAAAATAGGCACATCGCCCAGAGGGATACACTGTGAAACCGGTTTCCTGGTTGGGTTAAACTCCAATGTGACGCTTACCACCAAATTGCTAAATATTATTCACCGTTGTGCTGTTAATTTGGGTTTTTGGAATTTAGTTTTCATTAAGATGAAATTTTGGGCTTGTTTTGAGGTGCACCCTAACATATAAATGGCAACCAGCCCAGGTCTCAATAAACACACCGATTTCTGGCACCAGCTCCAATGTAATAACTAGTCATGGTTCTGTCAGCCGTTTTTAATTCACTTGGGTTCAACATGTAATCCATGTTAAATAAACATGCTGGTGCCGTCATAGAGAACAACAGCAGTGTTGACGGATCTAATGTCTTCTAGCAGATTAAAATTATGTATGCTTTCAAATATGTAATAAAGCACATGATCACTTTTTTAAGGGCACAGCATTGTAGCTTGACCAAAATGCTGAATTTTAGTCAAAGAAGAAGTAGGTGCTAATCTGAACACTAAAAAAGAAATCTGTTTTAGGGAAGTTCTTTTACATGTTTAGTTTAAATGATTAGCTCACTCAGGTGTAGCTTTAAAAGAACGGAAGCACACTGAGAGTAGCTTGTACGTGCTGTGGCTGTGGATATCTACCAAAATATCGACAGTAACATTTTGCAGCCTTTAGACAGTGAGGATCTTCCTCCCTTAAAATAGAGAGATGTTGAAAATGTTAAAAAATTAAAAAAAAAAAAAAGTTACCAGCAAACTGTAAAACTTCATAGAAACTGTACAATAAGCACAACTGTAGCGAGTTACTTGCTTACTTATTCAAATATATTTAAGATTCTTCCCATTTAAATGCCAAGAAACTCCTGAGTACAAAGCAGCTCCATCTTTGCTATGTAAACCTTTTGCTTTTCCAACATAATCCTCACTGTCCAAGATTCTGAATTTAAGCCAGTGGTAATGTTAGTGGGTTGAAAACAGTAATCTACTAGAAAAGAGGGGGGAAATCGTGCCATCTGATTTTCAAGTCCGACGAAAAAGAAAATCTGGACGGTAAGATGGCACAATTGTTTGGAAAGCATTAAATACCTGTTGGTTGGAAAATGGGAAAATATGCAGGATTTTATTTTAATAGAAATTTATAGATTTTTGAACTAATCTCATTCTGAAGTATACTAATGTCCAAAACTGATTAAATTCTACATTATAAGCCATATATAATTTTAGGATTTCATTTGAAGCATGTGAGGATGTGGCTCTGCTATCCACAGGCTTCAACACCACTTTTGTAACAACACTTTTATACCTAGTTTTTGTTCATTTTTACAATATTTGCGCCTTTGTAATTATTTAAATGACCGCTTACATGGCTATTGTATTAGTGATTTATAGTAACTGATACTAGTACTTAAGTCTTGTGAGTCTTTGGTTGGTGTGTATGAAGAGAGCAGATGGGTGCAAGTCCATATAGTTATTTATGATATAATGTACTGATTTAACATGATTGTACTCCAAATGCATATTTTTTCGACCCAAATTGTGCCATTTAAAACATATGCAGCAAAAGGCAGTAAATGTCGATGTCTATCTGAATACCTACATGCTGTTGTGTGATTTATTTTTTTTTAAATGTGAAACTCAACCTCAGCCTTCAGACACTTTACACAGCGTTAAGGTGCTCGGTTTTTATTTGCTGTGAACATCGACAGTGTGGAAATCTCAAGTAACTCTCTTTTTAATTTTAATGTACATATTTATTTCCATATACTTAGACTTATAGATATGCAACACTGAAAGAATGAGGGCTACCAAATCGCTAAACGCACTTTTAGCCTTTAGTCTGAGAGGAATTACAGTTTGTCCAGGAAGTTGTCTAAAGCCGGGATGCCCTCCTTCAAGCCTTTGCGCTTGCGGGTCTCGGCTACGACCTGCGCGGGCCTGCTGTTGGCATCATACGGGTCTCCTGGAAGGATTTGCCAGTGGTCAAACACACACTGAGGGAAGGCCTGGCCACCTGTGTTGGACCTCAGATCTGCTGTGAAACCTGTACAGTAATCAACCATGATATTTCAGAGGCACTTTAAAAACCCAATACAAATCTTTTGGGATATTCTATTTTATATTCTGTAGCACATTGTAGACATGTATGTATTTTGAAGATAAACATACCAAATGATTCATTTACAGGAAGATATGCCTTGACAACAAATATAGGTGTTCCAGCAACTTGAGACTCCTCAAAGACGTGACCTCTTTTCCTATTCAGGACACCGTAGATACCACCGACAACTTGCTCTGGACACTACAGGGAACATGGGTGAGCAAATGTTGGAGTGTTTAATCAATAATTTCTTCCATTTCATTTCACGTTTGTCAAAACTGAAAAGGATCTTACTGATTGTGTGTATGTGAAGTGGGAGAGTATTTCAACCAAGCAAAATAGTCATTCTTTAAAGAATAACAGAGAACAGTAGTTTTTATTACAAAAGTCCTCAGTATTACGAAACAATTGTGCAGCATTTTGCTGTCTTTATCTAGGATTTGAATGTTAAAACAATGGTACTGGTAGATGTTTCATTTATAGTCATTTGCTTTGTAATGTGCTTGTATTTTTGGTTGTGACCAATTCTAATTGATAATTTAAACTAATCCTCTGGCAAAATGAGGTTGGTGTTTGGGCTTCATGCATACAATTAATTACATCTGTGTATTATACCATATGCATGATAAATGATTACTCGTTCTCATACATATTTTTATAGCAATATACTGTACATAATAATAATATGAGGCTGTTTTAGGGCCTCAGTAAGAATTAATTAGAGATATGGCATGTTTTTAATACTACTTGTCCACCAGGTTGGTTTTAAAAGACATGGCAACCCTACCCTTAATACCATATAGGACGGTATAGAAGGTATGATGGTATTAAAATGTCAACAGTCTAGCCGATTTTTTTTTTCTTAACACCACAGTAATTAACAATTGTTCAGACCTTTTCAAGGATGTAATTTCACATCAATTAAGTGATAATATTATTAGTAATAGTTAAATAAGAATTCTTGGTATCAACCATTACTGAATATTATGACAAAATTGTTGAATTTACCTGAATCTCCACCAAGTAAATGGGCTCCATTAGTCGTGGTTGTGCAGTCAGTACTGATGCGTACAGGACTCTACGGGCTGTAGGGATGATCTGGCCGCCTCCTCTATGTATCGCATCAGCATGCAGGGTGACATCATGAATGTCAAATCGCACACCCCTCATGTTCTCCTCGCAAAGTGCCCCCTATAAAAATACAAGAAAATGCAAATTGGCCTAATATCGTACTAATTGTAATAATATTAATTAGTCTGAAATATATATTATTATCTGATTACTATGTAAATTGCACTGGCACCATTTGAACATATGCTGTCAATCCATCTCCATATCATCTGCAGATGTTGCTTCTGGGCTTTACTCACCTCCTTGGTTGCCCACTGGAAACCAGCCACCACACTATCCTTGATCTCATTCAGATATTGTACTCCCTTCGTTATGTCCACAAGAATGTTGGGTCCACTACCATCTGGTCCAAAGCACCATATCTTGCGCGCCTCAGTGACCTCCCATTCATACTTTTCAGCCAGGTAGCGAGCTCTCTGTTTAAGTTCTTGCCTAGCTGTCACGTCTCCTTTATCAACGTCTTCAGCCAAGCCATCTGGGAAGGGACGAGCCTTCATGTACAGACGGTTGTGCTTGTTAGGAGATTTGGACAAGCATACTTGATCAGAATCGTCACTCACTGTTTCACGATACGACACCACTGGATCTGATTTCTGGAACAAAGTCACACAACAGTCATTGATCATTGTCTGATATGAAAGTATGTTGGTGCTACAGACAGATCTGGTGGTGGTGAGCTTTAGGATTAGGGAGGTAGTATTAAAGTGAAGCAAGGATATAATACATCACTAGAATATTAGTAGTAAGTGATGTGTACAGTTTGTGTACATGAGTACAGTTTGTACAGTGTGTCTGTTTATTTGTATATTATTTGCATTCTTCTCATATTACCTTCAGGGGGATACAGGCATGATCTTCCTCAAGATCTTTTAAGCATATTTCCAGATGCAGCTCTCCTGCACCAGCCACAATATGCTCACCAGATTCTTCAATGATACACTGGAGAACATAAAGAAAAATAAGCTACAGAACTGCCAATGTTTCTGTTTCAAGAATGGCCATAGTGGCCCAGAATTTTTGGCCCTAAAAGAGCGTCTGAAAAAATGCCGTAAATGTAAAAAGAAATTATTTTAGAACTGGTAGAACATGCACGCACTAACACACACACAGTCCTACGTATGTATGAATAAAAAAAAAAAAAGAAGTATTGCTTCACTTGAATTTTTGTTGTTTTTGTTGAATAAAATGTATTTTTTTCTTTCTTAGAAAGGTCTTAAAAAGAATTTGATGTTAAACATTGTGCAGTAAGCCACAGACAGACGATCTAAAACACTTCAGAAATGCTTTCAGTGAGAATTCACCTGATTTATAATTAATCACGCAAGGTTTCTTTTTCCCCAGTGCATTTGTTTCAAAACAAAATTTTGTGTAATTTTCTGTTTATTATTTCTAGAATGAAACACAGAAGTTGCATTGCTCTGCTGTGTATTAAAGTAAGTAAACGCTGCAGAAAATGCAGTAAATTCTAGTGTGTTTCATGGGACAGCACCTCCTAGAGGAGATGCACACCTTACGAGCTAGTATAAATGCTTCACCCTACGCAACCAATGACACTGCACCTACTGCATAGATTCAATGTAGTAGTATAAATTGGCCGTAATATGTTTCTTCAGTTTTTCTGCTAATGCAACATCATAGCTTAGTGAAACGAGGTGGTTAAAAGAAGCCTACTGTCACTGTGCTCCATAGGAGAAAAGACTGCAATCCACGCCACTTAAAGACCAGTGCTAATTATGATCTCATACTCCCAGTCTCACCAGGATTCAAATTCAAAACTTCTCAAAACTCACCTGAACCATAGGGTCAGACTTGGCCAGACGTTTAAGACCCTCTACCAGCTTTGGAAGGTCAGCTGGGTTCTTGGCCTCCACGGCCACTCTGACTACAGGACTAACGCTGAACTTCATCACTCGCATGTTGTGAGCTTGTTCATAGGTGGTAATGGTACCAGTCTTCACCAAAAACTGATCAACTCCAACCAGTCCAACAATGTTCCCGCATGGGACGTCTTCAATGGGCTCAACATATCGGCCCATCATCAGGATGGTTCTGCAGTCAAAAAGATCATTGGTAAAAGTTTGCGTTTTGTGTTTTTATTCACCCTATCTTCTCCTTCTCCTAGTCATCTGCCAGTACCCACCCACCAGCCAGCTCTCCACATCACACAGCAGCTATCAAGTTGGGGAGGCTAACATGTGCTTCCTTTGAGACACATGAAGTCAGACACCACATTTTTTTAACTGTTGCTCATGCTACATCACAGAGCAAAGCGCTATATATCCCCTTCCACATGCCTGAGCTCACAGATGCCTGCAATTGCTTAATGTCGTTCTGACTGAAAGGGCAAAGAGAGTATGCCATCTATCTCACAAAGCATGGTCATTTTTTTAGACCCTTTACTCCCAGCCACGAAATGCTGTGGCATCACTGGGATTCAAACTGGCAATCTCTCAATGATCGGCCAAATGCCTTTCTGTTGCAACACTTGGGAGCCCAAAGTCTTTTTTTGGGGGTGGATAATTTGATATATAACATGGAAACAAACCTTTGGATGGGTTTTAAGTACAAGTCCTCCTTCTTTCCTGGGGTATAGTTTGGACCCATGATGCGAACCTTCTGCCCGGTGGCAACAACACCAGAGAAAACACGGCCAAAAGCGTAGAATCTGCCCTTGTCGGTAGTTGGTACCATTTTGGAGACGTACATCATCAGTGGCGCTTTGGGATCACAGTTCTTGATGCCTAAGAAATGGTTACTCCAAATTTGCTTCAAATTTGGTTGTCGGTTATCATTGTGAGTGTATAATGACTTCCTACTTACCCATGGCTGATTCATCATCTCCTGGGCCTTCGTACAGCAGCTCGCAGCGATATTTCTGGGCCGTGACCGGTGAAGGTAGATGGATGGTAATCATCTGGAGCAAAGCATCACCTGCAGGCAACCAGCGGCGCATAACAGCCTGTACATGGCAGAAAAACACTGAAAATATACCTATACAGGTGCAAAATATTCACGTTATTACGTAAGTGATTTATAAATGACCTCACCTTAAGCAGTGGTTTTCCTTCTTTCTCCTTATCTTCAGCATCAAGCTTAATGTTCAGTTTTTCAATCAATTTCTGGGTCTCCTCCTTCTTAAAGTTCATGATGGCATCAAACACCTTTCAAAACAATATTTAAAACACTTGTATTAGATTTTAAAGTGAACCTTAGGTATCTTTTGTGGTGCTGTTTCTTCCCAGTCAACAAGATAACCAGACATAACCATAGGAGTCCTCATTTTAAGACTGTAAGTACATTTCAAGGCTGAACTTGCCAAAAGTATCACAGTATCCAATGCCAGATGCCTTTTCATTTGCTATCAAGACGTAATCATTATTTTTAACTTATTGTTGGATTTTTTTAATCAAATTGCTGAACTGATCAGTTTGAAGCTCCTGAAACTATGTTATAATATAATTGTGATTGTTTCTTTAATGCGCACCTTAAAAATTGGATCCAGCACAAGTTGGCAGAAAGTGCGTGGGAGTTTTTTCCCCTCTGCATTGGTTGCTGTTTTGCTAAATTTTCCACAGGAAGAATCAAAATACCTGAAGAAGCGAAAACAATGTCACAGAAAGATTAATGTATTTATTTAAAATTCCCAACCCTGACACCCCGGATATTAAGATTATTTCTACATATTATACATTTGTGAGAGAATATTACCCCATCTCAATTTACAATTCTTTGAGTGTATTTTGGATAATCTCACTCTTGGATACCGTTCTCCTATCTAAATACTAAATAGAATAGAAAAGATAAGTTTGCTTCACTTACTTTTCTCCCCAGAGCTTCTTCATCATTTCCTCCACCTTTTTGCTGCGTTCTTCAGGTGAGACATCTTTTTTCTTTTCACCTTTGGCAGCAAATTTGGCTACATACATCTCAGCAAACTGCTTCAGGGTAAAAGCCCAGCCATGGAGGCCTGAACCGAATCCAACTGTACCAACAACAGGGTCCACCTGGAATTAGTTGAAAAATAAGATATGTTAAAAAAGCATATGCTTAAATTAATGTCAATAAATTAGAACAATTTAGATTGTGTCATTCCAAATCCCAAGGATTCTTTTTAAAGATTAGTAAATGCAACAAAATAAAACTAATGAAAACATTTTACCATAATGTTGCCCATTGGTCCATGTTCTCCTTCGCCGTAAGTGGAGATGATGACATTGACATTCTCTACGATGCGCTGGAATGTCTGGAAAAGCTCATCCGGTTCCAGCTGCAGCTCTAGCAAGGCACGGTCCATCTTGTTCATCATCAAGACTGGTTTGATGCGTTCAGCAATAGCCTGCCTCAAAACCGTCTCAGTCTGCACACACACACCTGGAGAATGCACATAATTACAGTTAAAATATGAAGAACTTCCCACAAAGACAATATGTAATGTCTTTATTAATCATTTTGTTGCTTTGCCATTCAAACTGTGCTACATGGAAGAAATTTTTTTAACATTTGGAGGAAATGCTGTTTAGAATATTGAGAGTTTTTAGACCTTACATTAGGAGACTGGTTTTGATTACATACTTAAAATAATACTGATATTCCAGCAATTACCACTTCACTGCAGTTAATCTATCTTACAGTAAAAAAGTGTCAGTGAGCCAGATATTGTGGGTATTTTCAGGGGACTTTGGAAGTCAAAACTGCGTATGACCCTTTCAATTTGACCTGCTGAAGTCCAGCATTGTCATACCTGATACACAGTCTACTACTACGAGAGCCCCATCAGTAACTCTCAGAGCTGCCGTCACCTCGGACGAGAAGTCCACGTGACCAGGAGAGTCGATCAGGTTTATGAGAAAACCAGATCCATCCTTGCACTGCTTGATGAAGGCCAAGTCATTGTCGCTGAGCTCGTAGTACAGAGAGATAGCTCTGCATTGAAGATAATACACAATGCCTTGTAAAATGTATACCCATACGCTACTTATGTTGAATGACGTGGATGTTAACTATTGCGTCTGAAGAAGTAGGAATAGTATAAAATTATGACATTTGGGAGAGAATTTAGTTCAGAATTGTTTTGCCAATTTTGTACACATTGTGATGGACTTCTTTTATTCATTTTTTAACAGTGTCAATCGATAACATTGAGATGTAGAAATTTTAGCTGGATGCTGTGGGTTTTGAAGGCACTACGAATACCTACGTTGATTTGATGGTGATGCACCTCTCCTGTTCATCCTTTCTTGTGTCTGTGAACCTGGTCTCACCAGCTCGTGCAGAGGCAATGATACCTGCCTTGCACACTAGAGAGTCAGTGAGAGTGGATTTGCCATGGTCCACATGGGCGATCACGGACATGTTCCTAATGTTGGACTTTTTGTCCATAATCTCACGGATCTGGTCTACTGTGAAGTTCACCTGAGAAAAAGAGAGCACATCAATTACAAATGTAATTGTTGGAGAATTCACAATGAAGGGAACTCGTCATGATTACCAATTCTACTACATAGATGAGAAAACAAATACAGTGCAACAGTTATAGATGTAATATCTGAGCAAAATGTTACCTCATTATCACAAATATCAAAAAATTCACAATCATTCACAGTTCCCTTACCCCTAACTGAATGCAATTCTAACCTCTTTTCTGAATGTAAAATGTAATATGCTCTCATTCACTCAACATCATTATCCATCATTATTCATGTGATGCTGTTTTTATCCAATCTGTTTCAGTGGTTTTTTTTCCTGACACCTAATTCAGGAATATTTTTCATTCATTTTATCTACAGCGACCACTTTATCAGATCCTAGATGGGACCCCGGTTCATCACAGGGGGCACATTATACACTCACACACTGGAGACTTGCTTCTAGAGCTAGTACATGTTAAACTGAATCAGATCCTCTTTAGTAACATATTTCTTCTGTATACTTTTCTTGGCACAAACTCCAAAATGTTGACGGTTGCAATACATGTTGGGACTTGTTTTTGTGCAAATGAACACTCTGTAACTGTACATAACTGATGTTCTAAATGGTCAATATCCAGCACAATTTAGTCAAACCACAGGGTATTTACTACATAGTGCACTATTTTGGCAGTCTGCCATTTTGTGCCATCTTATCTTCCTTTGCCACCTGCTTACCACTTGCGCCAATTATTACTTGTTTGTCTGATAAGAACACTTTCACTCCTCAAGCAACACAAACACACAGTCAACACATACATACACTTCATTACTGTTGTGCCATACAAACACCACCTCCATGAGGCACCCAGGTAGTGATGGGCATTAAGAATGACTGATGTGAGTTGATATATTCCCAATCTCTTGCTTTAAGTAAATCTAGAAACACTGTAGGCCTACAGGCTAAAATACTGAGCATCTTCCCCTACACTAACCTGTAAACAGGCTTATCTTATGTTGTAGTGTGCATGTTATGTCTTCTATCCTTAAATGTTTTGCAGCAAAGATTGTTTATAGATTAAGAATATTTTATAAGAATAAATCAACTATTCTAATACTAGACACATTAGGGCCAATACAGTAGACATAAAAAGTCTACACACATTTCTTTCTTGAAATCCTCTGCTGAATCCACTGCTGAAGCCATGGTCTGCAAAGAGCTTAAAAAGCATGTACCGGATCTCACTGATGAAAGGTATCAAATCAAAGAGGTACCAAAGAATTTCCAAAACATCAGATGAACCATGGGACACCGTAAAGGCCATCATTAGCAAGTGAAGAAAGTGGGCCATCACAGGCACATTACTAAGAAGAAGACGTCCCTCCAAAATCGATATAAGGACAAGAAGAACACTTACCATGATGGCTGAGAGCTACAGCAACATTAAAGGAGCTGCTGGAATATCTGGCATGTGCTTGCTATTCCCTGCATGTGACAACAATTTATCATATTCTGCAAAGGTCTGGGATATGGGGTAGGGTGACTACACAGGAGCCATTCATCCATCCATTCATTATCTATAGCACTTATCCATCAGGGTCACAGGAACACTGGAGCTAATCCCAGCTGACTTCTGGCAAGAGACGGGGTACACACTGGGCAGGTCGCCAATCTACTGCAGGACCTAATCTGCATGTTTTATGCCTGAGGGTGGAAACCAGAGAACCCAAAAGAAACCTATGCAGGCACAGGGAAAACATGCACATGCAATTTTGACATTGTTTATAGGCTATATATATTCTTTACCAGTGGAGAAGTTGATAACAACTATAGGCTAATACCTTAATAATAACTATATAATTATAAAAACCTTCTGTAATGTTTTATTACTTTTCAAAAAAGCAATTCAATCAATCAATCAATCACTAACCCCCAACTATGCTTTATATAGAGGTCCCCAGGTTCTATAAGTATAGGCAGTCCGGACAGCTCTTTATTTCGGTTTTTCATCTGCATAATTGTTAATCTTCTCAGCCACAATGTTACATAAATTTGGGGTTCCTCAGACCCCACTTGGTGAACCATAATTCTAGAGTATAGACAACACTAAACTCATGTCAAGTTTTGTTCAGCTTTAGAATGGGGGACCTCAGCCATAATATTATAGAATTTCTTTTAATTTATTTTAAATCCTAGCTATTCTCCACTGACCCTTGGGGTTCCCCACACCCCACTTGGTGAACCATCATTCTAGAGTACAGACAATTCTGGATCCCTCAACTTTGTCTGGTTTGATCCATCTACCTACTGTGCTACTCTTCAAGAAAGACAGCTCAGCCAGAGCACTATAGAAATAAAAAAAAAACCTATGCTGCAGGGATCCTTAGGGGTCTGTCGACCCCATTTTAAGAATTATGGTTCTAAAGAACTGCAGACCCCTAGACTTTGTTGATCTTCCCACGTTGTTAAGCTTCAAAAAACAGATCTTGGCAATAACATTAGAGAAAATGAGAAAAAATTAATTAAAAATAATAGCTATCAAGGGCAATGAAAATGGGGGTACTGCAGCACCGCTGAATTTCAGGACTGCAATAATAATAGTAATAATAATAATAATAATAATAATAATATAGACCGTGCACATCATGTGTCCTGCTTAAAACTCCAGCATGTGTCCCTGATGGCTATGCCCCACTGCCCTCCCCTGAGTTCTCCTAACTCTACTTTAATAGCCACAGTTCTAGAGTTTTCTGGACCCCTTCAATTTATTTAAGGTTTCAAAAGGTGGCCACATTATTTAAAAAAAAAAAAAAAACCTAGCTATGCTGCACTGATCCTTGGAGCTCCCCTGACCAAATCTTCCCCTCCCTTCCCTTTCTTCCCTGGGTGTCACTTTCGACACCCAAGGTACTGGAATATTCTGTTTTTCATGCTTACAACTCGATTCATTTGAAAGAGCCGTTCAAAGAGAAAGAATCGTTTGCGAGTCGCCCATCATTTATCCCTCTCGGGCTCTGTGCCAATGAAACTCGAACGCGCGCGCCGCAGTGAGCCGTGGGCGTGAACGCGTTATTTATAACGCGGCTAAGTAACGTTATGCCGCTTAATGTGGGGTAGAAGGCCATATCACAGAAATAACAGCGCAATCAATCCGAAAGGAGCCATTCAAGCTTGGATAACAGGCGGCCTTATTTACCATGAATCGCCACATTTATGCTAATGACACAAATTAGTAAACACGTTTACAGAAAACTCCAGAAAAGAAAGGTTTCTCCAGAGATATACCTGCGTCACAGGACTCGGTGCGATGCCAAATCAGTTCAGCACCGACCGAAATAAGATTTAAAAATGCTCCCTAGCAGGTTGTCATTGCGTCATTGGAATAAATAAAATAATAAATAGACCAGACAACAGAACCGGTGGACGAAAGCATGACACGGCTAAACAGCACGCATTTCTATATAAGTTCTTGTAACATCTATTCGCCGTTTCCGTTTACCGCAGTAAAATGACCGTACCATTCTGGCGAAGGGCTGTCCGGTGTGAGACGGCCTCGGCTGTGGATCTACACTCCTCCGCTTCTGCACTCGAGGGGGGAAAGAGGGAGAAGATGACGTCGGAAGGGAGTTTATGCTGCGGCACACGCACACGCACACACACACACGGTCATGTGGAAAGAGTCATATGGACCGAAGATGATGGCGCAGTGTTTGTGTGTTTTCCAGCTCCAGAACTATTGACACCCTTCATAAATTTATTAGGGCTCGAGCACCAGAGGTACGTAGGACCCTGTTGCTTCCGTTAGGGTTTTTTTCTTCAGTAATTGACCATTTTTGAGTTGATTCCCATGGGCATGAAATATGGCACACACATCAGTGCTTGGGACAGAAGCTTGGCCCCAGGTGTGGCCCAGTGACTCTATAGCGCCCCCATATGCCATTGAGTCTTGTGCCAGGCATAGTTTCACGCATACGCACCAAATTTAGTAGGCATATGGGTCTCTCCAAGACGAACAAATTTGTACTTTGCATTAGCCCCGCCCAACAGGAAGTGAGATTTTTGGATTTTGTGCGTTTGTGACGTTTCACATTTTAACATACTCCTCCCAGATGGTTCATGTCAGATTTGGTTTACATGATTTTGGTATATGTGATGTTAAATTGCGAAGGGATATTTGATATCTTGCAAGGTGTTGAAATTGCGAAATGATGAATTTATATTAAAATTTATATCCTGCAAAGAGGAATGCGTGATACATTCTCCATGTATTGCTTGATTGGGCTCAAACGTCACAGGTTGTTAGTTATGATGATGATGATGACGACACAATTTTATAAGTCTCACGCACAACCAGAAAATGCTGCACAGATTCTCCACGCATTGCTTAAGACTGCTCAAATGTCACAGGTGATTGGTTATGTTGGTTATGATCATATCCACATGGCTAGAGTGACCCTCTTGCACAGCACCACCATCTGGCAACAGAAAAAGTGGGCTTTTTTCACTCATCTGGATGCAGGGCGTCCGGTGTCCACAACAGGGCACCTGAACCAAATGTGCAAATGCCACTATTGTAAGATGTTGCTGATTTTAAATTGTGAAGGGTTTTTGATATCTTGCAAGGTGTTGAAATTGCGAAATGATGAATTTATACTCAAATTTATATATCTCGCCCTGCAAACAGGAATGCGTCATACATTCTCCATGTATTGCTTGATTGGGCACAAACGTCACAGGTTGTTAGGCATGATGGTTATGAATATATCCACATGTCCAGAGTGACTCTCTGGTGTAGCGTCACCATATAATAGCCTATAAGTTCTAATATTTGTATTTTATGTGAAATAGACTTCCCAGAATCATTGGATCATTTCTTAAATTAATGCAAATTCTTAAAGACCTACAGTTTTTGTTGAACTTAAAATATGCAGTACCTGACTTGGATTACAAAATATAAGGTCTGGCATTTCTACAGTAAATTCTGAAAGTGAGTTTCTGCCAAATGGTATTGTGATTTTAGATAGTTACTATATTAATAAATTTGGGCTTTTTAAAGACCCTCCTTGTTTTTCAGCATTCCCAAATTAATTTAAATATATATCAATTAAAATATTGAAAGTGATCACGAATATCACATCAAGATTTATCCATCATGTACCGTTTCATGATTTTTTTTCTTATATTTGTATCCAAACATTTTCGCTATTTTTCTCATTTTCTGTTCTCGGCCTTGGGTTGTGATTACAACCCGGAAGAGTGTCGTCTCTTCATTGATTCGTCAATGTTAAGCCTGAAAGTTGTTCTGCTACACAATGGCAACGTTTATCCTTCAGTACCTGTTGGCTATGGAAGAAACGTATGAGAATATGGAACTGTTGCTGAAGCACGTCCAGTATACCAGGTACAACTGGAATATCTGTGAAGATCTTAAAGTCGTTGCTCTGTTACTAGGACTTCAGCTCGGCTACACAAAGTATGGTTATTTCATCTGTGAATGGGACGGCCGTGCCAAAGAGTTCTCAACAGAACTGGCCACTCCGTAAAAAGTTAGTTCCAGGACAGAAAAATGTGGCACATGTAATGCTTGCCGACCCAGCAAAGATATTTTTGCCACCTCTTCACATAAAACTGGGACTCATGAAGAATTTCGTGAAAGCACTGAACAAGGAAGGCGAAGGTTTTCGTTATTT
>JAQQZR010000014.1:11351142-11382311 GCA_030068235.1 Notoglanidium macrostoma
AAAAATATTCTTTCCCAGGTCAGAAAATATTTTTCTCCCAATTTTGGTGATAAATTGTGTCACATTCATTTCATTATATTAGGCATAGCAGTGGGTAGCAGTTAAAACCAGGCTGATGAATATGGACTAGTGGAATGAGGACTTATTGTTGAGTCTATAAAATAGTCATTGAATTAATTGACTTTTGTAGGTAACATTAGGTGTTTAACAACTTGTTAAAAATACACCAGAATGCAGGAAATGGCATCTAATTCATTAAAACATTTCTGGGCCCCCGCCAGTGTGTCTCCCCCACATTCAAAACGCTTCTGACGCCCCTGAGTTGAACATTAATTTAACGTGGCCTAGGGTTAATTTTGACGCCCGAGCCAGATACATATATTTTACGTGCTAGGTCACAGTCCTTGGTGTCACCGCGTCGGTGATGTTTACGTCTTTAAACCCCGACCCTGAAGCCTTTAGCCTTCCATAAAGGACTCGTTCTATCTTGCTCTTGACTTGGCCCAGTGATAGCTCAGCGTTGGCATCGGCGCCCTCTGATTGGATGATTTTTCCATTTGACCCTTACGCCCGTGTCTCTAATTGGCTGATCAGTCGGTGGGCGTGCAAATGGCTTTCCGCAGACGATGTTAGCAAGCTAAGCTGACGTTTTGAAATTCAGTGCTGGGGTAAAGTGCTGTCGGGAAGCTTGGAGTTGTCTCTTTAAGAAAGCTACTTTTTCTACATATTATTTATAGAGTTTCACAGGGAGGATGGCTTCGGGTGGAGAGTAAGTAAAACTAAGGCAATGTGGTGTTGTTTGAGTATATTAACTGTTATTCAATAAGTTCGTTAGCAACTGTCGCAGTTTAGCCTCTTACCCGGAGTTAGCTAGCTAGCGGAGCTGGTGATGGCGATGACTGATCAGTTAAAGTACCTAGCTACTTTGCATATAGTACGGCCTCTAATAAAGCTTTAGATGTAGATATTCCATTTCATTTTTCATACTTGCGACCCCTCTTTTTTTTATGAAAACATAACTTGCTAGCCAAGATGGCCTGTTAGTGCGTTAGCTTGATTAGCTTTTTAGCTAACAGACTGTACTGAGTCATTCTCTGTGTAAGGCTTTGGCCTACCGGCATTAAGCATGTTTTTGTCAACCGAGAAGTCATTGTTTGGGCGTCTTTCCAAAGGTTCTAACAACAGATCATAAATTTAGATTATTTCGCATAAATATATTTTATTTGCACTGACTGTCTGTGCTTTTGTAGACTCACTAGCTCGTTCGCGTTAACGCATTTTTATTTTAATTTAACAACCCAACAAGTAGCTAGCTTGACTCGATCAGTGTTAAAAGCTGAACGTTAACGTCAAGATAATTGTGCTAAATTACTACAAATGTTATGGTCGCTAAAATAGCGTAACCTGCTTAATTTTTCAAACTAAACCTCATTGTTTTTCTGCTTGCCTGTGGTTATTGTTAGCTGCTCTAGCTCGCCTTAGATTCAAGCCGATGCATTTGCTGTGTCATTCGGACACCGGACATGGCTAGTGTACTAATATAGCTTGTAGGTGGAAAGTAGCTCATAGTTAGTGTTCAGTATAGTTGGCCATTTTGCAATAGGATTTACGCGTTCATGTCGCCCGAATATCACGTTATTTAATACTAATTCACGCGTTCTGAATTGGCTCGTTAGCACCATAGCTAATGCTATCACTCGCTAGCTGTTGACAGTTTTGTTAACGTACAGAACGGCCTCGAAACCTCTAGGTCCGTTTACTAAATTTGTCGAGTTAATCCTGCGTGGTAGAATACGATCTAACGCGTTATTATACGTGTTACAGGTGTATTTATTTATTAGCCAGCCCAGTTTCGAGTCTGTTGGTGATTATTGCGGTGATTAGCCCGTGTACATGTCGGCCGAGCAGGTTTGCTGCGCCATTCAGCCCGGTGTGTAGGAGATAGGCTTCTATACAAACTACTCGTGTGTCGTTCATTAACGAGTCGACTCTCAACGTTCGTTTAAGACTCGACTCGCTCCTGAATGACACATCCATGGTTTGTAGAGAAGCCGATATCCTACTCGTGTATAAGCTGTTTTTGTTTACTCTCGCAGTGTAATTTAATTAGTAAATACCTCAACGTTTTTGTTACTGTAAATGGATAGATGTAGATGTGTGTTTGAATTTCAGCAGTGTGAAAAAATTTCAGCATGTTGATTATCCTTGTAGTCAAGTGTATTAGGCGAAGCGATCAATTATGAATAAATGGAAAGGACTTTATATGAAGCACAGACGTGCTTAAGACATGCTTACTGTTATTGGTCATCATTGGTCGTTCATTGCAGTGAAATGTGGTAATATTTAAAGAATTTCAAGATCAAAGATTAACACTCAACGATCATAATACCCCAGACTTTTAGGTTCAGGGTAGCAAATGTTAATGATCCGTTTCGATGTCGGCTCTTGTCGATGAACCGAGTCAAATGATCTGATTCACTGGAAAGATCCGGAATCCGCGAGGAGAAACGTCGAGCGTGAGCTGCAGGAAACAGCTCTATTTGTGCCACATGTTTGATTTTACACAGTTTTTCGTTTAAGATGTAAAACCTAACCCCGTGCCTTTCACTGAACTGACGAATGAAACTGCGTCAGTTTTTTTTTAATAGTCATGTCTTTCGTTTTCGGTTTCAGTGAAATAGGTTGTTGATCTTGCCAAGTACTGATCTTTTATACACTTGAATTTGTTTGTTTATATCCTTATTTATTGACTGCTAAGTGAATATTGTTTTATTCTATGTTTTTCTGTCTACAGATCTAAAAATGATGATCTTTCTACTGCCATTCTAAAACAAAAGAACAGACCCAACAGGTTGATTGTTGATGAATCCATCAATGAAGATAACAGTGTGGTCTCCCTCTCTCAGGTGTGCCATTGCCTGACTGGATAGTCTGTTTTGGTTGGAGGTTCTACACAGTTCAAATGGGTATTTATACCCATCTCGGGCGATCCAATCATAAGTGGACAGCTCTAAGTGCACATGTATCAAATGCTTCTTGGAGATGCACAGTGACCCAAACTCGTATGGCTATTTAAAATTACCGCTAGTGCATCCTAATGCAACCTAAAACCTTTCTCCACTAAAAGTGCTACTTGTCCAATAAAAGGACCTAGTAAATGATCTAGTTGGGCAGAATCCTAAATGGCTTTAAATTTTGCTTATTAATATAATCTCCCTCAGTATGGTATCCTATGATAGTGATGACAAGTTTGAGTTACATGCCCATTAGAACTCCATTTGGGATTCAGCCATGGAGCAAAAAATGAATCATATATGTATGTAATGAAGTAAAAGTGCATTTTGCTTTTACGAATTTACTCATGCAAGAGTAATTTTAAAAAATCCCTATTAAAACCTCTCTTGCAAGTACGATTTATTAAAAAAAAAATTCTTAAGTTACTACTCAAAATAAAGGAATGCTTAGTCAGGAAATCTGATCAGTCTGTCACTGGAGACTGGTTGAAAGCACAGAAAGTAAGCAGCAGACATTTTCCACTTGTGACCTGATCACCTGAGATGGATGTTCACACCAAATGTTAACCGAGCCTCTGATTTCCATGCGTCAATTGCAGGCCAAGATGGATGAGCTTCAGCTTTTCAGGGGGGACACTGTGCTGCTGAAGGGCAAGAAAAGGAGGGAGACCGTTTGCATCGTGCTGTCCGACGATAGCTGCTCTGATGAGAAAGTGCGCATGAACAGGGTGGTGCGCAATAATCTCAGGGTTCGCCTTGGTGATGTCATCAGGTAATACTGCAGGATATTAATGAATATTCTTTACTAGGTTTTAGAGTTTTGCAGCCCAACTGCATAAGCCTTTAGTCCTGCGAGCGAGCTAAATGTGTAAAGATATTATTTGTGCTTAATCTCAGGTTTTTAACCTTTTTTAAAATGTCTTTATTTGTTAGCATTCAACCATGCCCAGATGTGAAGTATGGGAAGCGCATTCACGTTCTTCCCATTGATGACACAGTGGAGGGAATCACTGGCAACTTATTTGAGGTGTACCTGAAGCCTTACTTCCTAGAGGCTTACCGGCCAATCCGTAAAGGTAAACATTAGATACGTTTGGTTTTAATTAATAGAACAGACAAAATTGTATATTCTGTGATGGTGTGATTTTTGCTGTTCTCCAACCCCCCAATAGGCGATATCTTCCTGGTGAGAGGAGGCATGCGTGCTGTTGAGTTTAAAGTGGTGGAGACTGACCCAAGCCCTTACTGTATAGTGGCCCCAGACACGGTCATCCACTGTGAAGGAGAACCTATTAAGCGTGAGGTAAGTGTAGCATACAAGTTCAGGATCTGAATCTCCACACTATGTTAAAGCAAAGCTTCTTGACCATGTATTCTAACCTTTAGTAGTAGCCCGTTTTAAAGAAGTGAAGAGTAAGAAAGAACAAAAAGCATTTGATAGGTGTCCATTAATGATATCACCAGTAATATATGAGCAGGTTAGTAAATGTTAATATGTAATGGATGTAATTTAATTTTTACTTATGCTGAGACAACACTGTCGGTAGTTGTGTGGGCATTCTCATGCTTGTAGACTGTTGAAATGCTGATGCTGCTGCTCTATTTTTAGACTGCACCCCAGGTACCTGACTGTCTAGAACTTGGAACATTTTGCATTAAAACATCATTATGCTGTGCAAGAACATTTTTTTTTTTTTTTTTTTGGTACCGCTGCAATATGTTATCATGGTTCTGATGCTACACATTAAATGTACAAAGTAACGGTATTTTAACACAGTAGTCCAGACTGGTCCAATTAAAATCTGTAATTGGTTCCCATCTTAAGCACCAATGATTTTCTTTCAACTATTTAACATCATAATTCAGAAATCAACCTTGTGGGTGAAGGATTTTGTTGAAAGCAGCTTCATACACACCTACTAACAGATCATAAATCTTAGTAGGTGTCGGATCAAAGGTCTGCACAGACGGTTGGCCCCTTTTTTTTTTTTTCTTTTTTTTTTTTTTTTTTAAAGCAGGCAAGCAGAGATTACGGGTACACCCTGGTAGTCAAGGTGTTTTCTTTTGTCTATCTTGTCATAGATATTGTACTGCTACATTATGCCAGCACTAGACAAAATAAAAATGTCAGCCAAAAGCAAAACAATTTGGTGTCAGTTCTGGATCTTTCTGGTCTCGTTGATGCCACATTTCTAAGGCCTTCTCGTTTTTAAACACTTTTCCTTTGGCATGCTTTGCTTTATGATGCGGGTGTTGCCGAGGGTGGGCTATTATATTGTGTATTTGAGATGATATTTGGAAAAAAATGTATATGAGTAGTATTAAACACTGTGATTTGTGTCGACAGGATGAGGAAGAGTCTCTGAATGAAGTAGGGTATGATGACATTGGAGGTGTGAGGAAGCAGCTGGCTCAGATCAAAGAAATGGTGGAACTGCCACTCAGACACCCAGCACTCTTCAAGGCCATCGGTGTGAAAGTAAGGACTCGAGCATTTTAACTAAGACATAGTTTTGGTCTCCGATTTGAGTGAGTATTAATTGAATTATTGTGTGCCTCAGCCTCCCCGTGGTATTCTTCTGTACGGACCACCTGGAACTGGAAAAACTCTGATTGCTCGTGCTGTCGCAAACGAAACTGGAGCATTCTTTTTCTTGATAAATGGTAAAGCAATTATGACCCTTGAAGTCCTGATTTAAAGGGATGCAATCTTTAAAAAAAAAAAAATTATATGTCCATGCTATGTTTCTATGTTCTCACCCCCATAGGCCCTGAAATTATGAGTAAACTGGCTGGTGAGTCGGAAAGCAACCTGCGTAAAGCTTTTGAAGAAGCGGAGAAGAATGCTCCGGCCATCATCTTCATTGATGAACTGGATGCTATTGCACCCAAGAGAGAGAAGGTGAGACGCTGTAATGTTGCGCTAATTATTGTCTTCATTGGTGATGCAATGCACTCCTAGACCATTTGTTTATCTTTCAGTAGTATCTATATTGACTTCCTTTCATTAGTGGTGTATGAATAAACAAATTAATTCAATTTTGATATCAATTTTAATTAAAGCGTACTGTTTGATGTACCAATTGCATGTCTTTTTGGCTTTCAGTTCCAATAAAGGGCAGTGCTTCTGTATTGAGCAGTGGAAGTTTCTGTGGTGCAGTAATCTGATCTGTCTTTGTCTCCTCAGACTCACGGTGAAGTAGAGAGGCGCATCGTGTCTCAGCTGCTCACCCTGATGGACGGATTGAAGCAGAGGGCCCACGTCATCGTCATGGCTGCTACCAACAGACCCAACAGCATTGACCCAGCCCTCAGGAGATTCGGTAATTCGCCACTCAGGAGAACTCAGTAAATTACAGAGATGAGTGTTGGGTGTGATTTGTAGATGGTTTTTAAAATGCTTTGTGGTTTATTGATTCTCTTGGCCTGGATATTTTCTATAAAAGGAGTCAAAAGGAAGTAATTATCATTTAAGTTGTAGACTGGAAAAGGAAGTGCTGAGTACTTCATGAAATTCCTCTCATGCCATCACCGGTCATGTCTTGCGTTCCCACATCTCTGATTAAATTCCAAGCCCTGTAGTTCTAATGAAATGGGTGTTTGAAAGGAATGAGGTTACATGTGACAAGGTACAAGCCTGACATGTTGCAATGATTTCAGACTCGAATGGGCTTACGTCACTATAATTTTATTATTGGATGTCAATGATTTATTCTCGCTTCTTACAGGACGCTTTGACAGAGAGGTGGACATTGGAATTCCTGATGCTACAGGAAGACTGGAAATTCTGCAGATCCACACTAAGAACATGAAGCTGGCTGATGATGTTGACCTGGAGCAGGTTTGTGTCTTGTCTTGTCTTGACTTGCATTTGGTCATAAGATGAGTGCAGGGAATTTTTAATATGACTTTAATCCACAAAAATACCTTTTAAAGGAGTTTCTTTTTAATCCATGAGCCATTTTTATAGTAAATGGTGAATGTAAATTGAGCCCAGTTGAAAGCAGTATTATTGTTTGTTTTGTTTTTTTTAAATAGCATTTTAAAGATGCAGCCATGCCCCAGCTGTTGAATTTCAATTTGTGCATTTAGACCATGTTGGATGACTTGATTTGCATTTTTAAAAATAGGCCTGCTGGGCAGCTCTGATTGTCGACAAGCAAAGAACATTTCCATCTGTGCACTATTATCTTTCCATTTGTCCCAGTAATTAGAACTATTAGTAGATATCTTGGCAATCAGCTATGTTCTTGTAAATGTACATTATCATTTACTTGTGATTGGTTTTGTATACAAACAGTTGAATCCTACCAAGCACACAAGCCAGTTGTGTAACTTCTATTTCAGTGTTTTGTATGGGTAATCAGTGCTTCAACTGCTAATCAATGATGTGTGGTATTCAGGTTGCCAACGAGACCCATGGTCATGTGGGGGCTGATTTGGCTGCCCTGTGCTCAGAGGCTGCACTGCAGGCTATTCGCAAGAAGATGGACCTCATCGACCTGGAGGACGAGACAATTGACGCCGAGGTCATGAACTCCCTGGCTGTCACCATGGATGACTTCAGGGTACGTAGACTAGTTTTGCAATTGAGAGTGTACTGAAATCTGTACTATGATAAAGAGCTCAAAGAATACGGAAGCTCAAGTTAACTCTTTGGTGTTGCTTTGCAGTGGGCTCTGAGCCAGAGCAACCCATCAGCTCTACGTGAGACTGTGGTTGAGGTGCCCAACATCACCTGGGAGGATATTGGTGGACTGGATGATGTTAAGAGAGAACTGCAGGAACTGGTGCAGGTAATCCAGTTTACCTCCATGCAGGTTCTTGGGACTCCTTAGACTAATTACCTCATCTGCATTGTTTGAGTATAACATATTTCTACTATTCCTTTCAGTACCCAGTGGAGCATCCAGACAAATTCCTGAAGTTTGGTATGACTCCATCCAAGGGTGTGTTGTTCTATGGGCCACCAGGTTGTGGTAAAACCCTCCTGGCCAAGGCCATTGCCAATGAGTGCCAGGCCAACTTTATTTCCATCAAAGGCCCTGAACTATTAACCATGTGGTTTGGAGAGTCCGAGGCTAATGTTCGTGAGATCTTTGACAAGGTAAGAGAAACTTGCAGTGTGTGTGTGTCAAAGCAGTAGAGCTTAACCAAAATCCAACTATTATTGTACTTCATGTGTTAACTTGTGCATTAATTTAATTTAAGACCATTTAAGTTTAAAGCCTTAATCTTTCCTGTTGCAACACATTATAAAAATAAAGCTTCTCTAGATTCCTTTATCCCTGCTGAACAGTCTATTAAATATATCCTATATCATTTCGTCCCCAGGCTCGTCAAGCTGCCCCCTGCGTGCTCTTCTTTGATGAGCTGGACTCCATTGCTAAAGCCCGTGGTGGAAGTGTGGGTGATGGCGGTGGAGCAGCCGACCGTGTCATTAATCAGATCCTGACCGAGATGGATGGCATGTCCAGCAAGAAGAACGTCTTCATCATTGGCGCCACCAACAGGCCGGATATCATCGACCCTGCCATCCTCAGACCTGGTCGTCTGGACCAGCTTATCTACATCCCACTGCCCGATGAGAAATCCCGCATGGCCATCCTCAAAGCTAACCTCAGGAAGTCTCCAATTGCCAAGGTTAATTACACAACCCTGTATTTATCATGCATGGTATTGAAGATAAGATTAAAAGATGTGCTGAATCTAGCGGTCACTTGAAAAAATTGTCAGGTTGCAAGTCTTTGCATGAATGTTTTTGTAACTTTGCATTCTCTGACTCCAGGATGTAGACCTGGACTTCCTGGCCAAGATGACCAATGGCTTCTCCGGTGCTGACTTGACAGAAATTTGCCAGAGAGCCTGCAAACTGGCAATTCGTGAGTCCATTGAGAACGAGATCAGGAGGGAACGTGAGAGGCAGACGAACCCATCAGCCATGGTGGGTTACTTGTTTGTTGTTGTAACTGATTCGGTGATCTTGTTGGGCTTTCAGCAGTTATGCACATTCTTCTGGTTTTATTTATATTCAGGAGGTGGAGGAGGACGACCCAGTGCCTGAGATCAGGAAGGATCACTTTGAGGAGGCCATGCGTTTTGCCCGTCGCTCTGTCAGCGACAACGACATCCGCAAATACGAGATGTTTGCACAGACCCTGCAGCAAAGCAGAGGCTTCGGCAGCTTCAGGTAAAACCTTTACCTAGCGAGAACTTGTCACTAGATTGGAAAAAGTAATTAGTTTCATAATGGGTGTCGTGAGTTAAGAAAGTAATTAGTGTAGAAAGAGGCAGTGGTATTTAGTGCTTTTTTTATATTTCCCTTTAATTTTTCAGCTGCAGTCTGTCTAATTATGGCACCGTTCAAGTTAATTAGCAGTCTTCTCTTTTGTCCTCTGGTAGATTCCCTTCCAGTAATCAGGGAGGAGGTGGACCAAGCCAAGGTTCTGCAGGTGGCAGTGGAGGGAACATCTTCAACGAGGACAACGACGATGACCTTTACGGATAATTTGAATAAATGTGACCACATGGCTGATCTCTTCAGTACAGGCCATCATGTACAAAAAAGAAACCCAACTGATAAATTCCACATTTTTAGGACTCTGTGCTTCTTTGATGTTTTTTCCTTTTTTATATATTATCCTTTTCCTCTTCTCTCCTCTCCCTGTTGGAAAAAAGCATGTAGCTGCTTGTATTTTGCTCTGGTTTGTGAAAGGATTGTTATTGCAGAACCTTGATCCTGATGTACTGTTGGTGGGGGCCTGTTCAAATGAATAAATACACCCGGTAGACTGGCTTCATTCGTTCTTAACTTCACAATCTCTACAAGCAGCTTTAGCAACAGGATTTAATGCTAGCCTGTTGAAAGATTGCGAAATGAGGGGAAAGTAATTGCTAATTACTTCATTTTTTTTAATGAATGTAGCATATGTATTACAAGTTTGAAAATGTTAAAAAATAAATAAATAAAGTTCACGAAATGGCCCCAACTGTCAAATGTCTACCGAGTATGTGTATATTGTGTTCTACCACAATTAATACATTGTATTTAATTTGTTGAAATGGTTATTAAACAAATTATAAAATCCCTTACTGACTTACTGAGCCAAAGGTGAATTTAATCCATCATATTTTTCCATCTTATATCTCCATTAAAGATCCTCAAGCATCATCCTCGTTAATGAAACTTTTACTCTACCATAATCAATAATGTTTAAAATGGGCAGGGCAAAATAGCAAATTAAAGAGACAATCAAGTTGATTTGTAGTTAGATAACTGAGAATTTGTAATGATACAACTGTGTGTAATCACACATGCTTCGTAATCCATGTTTATGTCAATGTACAGTGCAAGTTTATTTGGTGCACGTCTTAAAATAAGTTTACTTGTGGGCACTAGGAACTGGAGAAGGCTAAATGTGGGAGAGGCTGTGCCTAGGAAGTTTGGAGATGGGCGTAAAACAAGTTGCCCTGTTCCAAATGTGTGGCAGGGTTGCTGGTAATTATTTGCAAGTGCATCCTGGTTTAGTTTTAAACTACAGTGATGGCATTCCAGATAAATGTAATGTTATTCCTCAACCTGCTTAGTAGGATTTTGGGCAGGTGAGCATGCTTTTTGTAATTCAGCTGAACACCTTTTGTGCTTTCCTTAGCTGAGGACATCACAGATCTGCTTGTTGGTAGCATTCTTTTTATTGTGGTGTGTTGATATGAGACAAGTACGGAAGGGTGGGGGTGGGTGTGGGGCCACACCCTTCCGTACTTCTCATATCAACACCCAACAATAAAAAGAATGCTACCAACAAGCAGATCTGTGATGTACTGTAGTGTTTTATTACTTAAATAATATAATTTTACCTGCAATATTATTTGTCACATTAATTCAGTTTATCCAATTTCATGAATTTATTATTATTTATTTTTAAATTAAGAGGCAGTTTGTAATGCACCTTTGTCTACTCCCTTTTCATTTAATACTAGGGACTTGTTGGGTTAGAATAATTAAATGAGAAGTGATGCTAGGATTAAGTCTTTAGACATTACATCCAGTCTACTTTGTACTTATTTATATTATCCTGTGTTTTTAGTTGGCAGATTTACACACTCATCCTTTCTTAAAGGATTCTGCAGTTCTCTGTATATTGCTCACGACTTGGATAAAAAAAAAAAGAAAGTACCTGATGTGAAATAAACCCACCCGCAGGGGGCGCTCAGAAGCACAGGAACAACTACTACATATACACTTAACCAAGCTGGTCTCTCGAATCCATATTTATCCATACTGTATCTGCCTAGAAGAAGACATGGTTAACTTAAAATCAAAATCATTAAATTAAAAGGGAAAAAAAAGTCAACTTTATTTCAAGTCAACTTTTAAAAATACACAGCTTTTAAAAAGAAGTCAAGTTCATATAAAAAAGTAAACATTAAATAAAAAGACAGCCAACTTTAAATACTCAGCTTGATAAATGAAAAAGTTAACTTAGAAACAGTTACCTGTAAATAAAAAACAACTTTTAAAAAAAAGATGTCAACTTTAAATAAAAACAGTCAACTTAATAAAAGTAGTCAATTTCAGAAATCATGCTAAATTTATATACACAACTCTGAGAAAAAAAGATTAAGAGACTGCCACAAAATGATCAGTTTATCTGGTTTTACTATTTATAGGTATGTGTTTGAGGAACATGAACATTTTTGTTATATTCCATAAACTACTGACAACATTTCCCCCAAATTCCACATAAAATATTATGATATAAAAATACAAAATGATGCAGTGTTTTCAGACCTTGGGTATTGCATAGAAGTCAAGATCATATTCAATTTTAAACAACACAATACTTGTGTTGTTTGAACTTAGAATTCAGAAATCAATATTTGCTGGAATGACCCTGATATTTAATTACAACTTTCATGCATCTTGGCATGCTCTCCACCAGTCTTCATGTTGCTTTTGGGTGACTTTATGCCAGTCCTGGTGCAAAAATTCAATCAGCTCAGCTTTTCTTGATAGCTTGCGAATATCCGTTTTCCTCTTGATCACATTCCAGAGGTTTTCAGTGGGGCATGGGCTGGCCATGACAGGGTCTGGATCTTGTAGTCCTCCATCCACACTTTGATCAACCTGGCTGTGCGGCATGGAGCATTGTCCTGCTGGAAAACCCAATCCTCAGAGTTAGAGTTACATTGTTAGAGGAGAAGGATCAAGTTTTCTTCCAGGATAACCTTGTACATGGCTTGATTCATGCATCTTTCACAAACAAAAATCTGCCCCATGCTGAAGCACTCCCAGATCACAAACGATCCTCCACCAAATTTCACAACAGGTGTGAGACACTGTGGGTTGTAGGCCTCTCCAGCTCTCCATTACATGCCCAGTTGATGGGAAAAGCTGAAAATTGGACTCATCAGAGAAGACGAGCTTACTTCAGTTCTCTAATGTCCAATCCTTATGGTCTTTAGCAAACCCCAGCTGATTTGAACCGTCCTTGTCATTCATTTAACCTGACCTGCCATTAGCCATTGTTTTTGTAGGTCACTTGATGTCATCCTACAGTTGAGTGACATTCAAAGGAATTGATGATCATCCCAATCAGTGGAGAGTTGTTTTCACCGTCTGCAACTCTGTCACTTTGCTGTCCCCGAGGTTTGCTGCTTGACCTTGTTCTTCTGAACTGCTATCTTTGAAATTTTGAGGATGGAAGCATCCTAATTGGACCTAATAAGTGGAAGAAACCACTGTATTCCTTTGCCAGTAAAGCCAGAATTGAACCATTCTTTTTCTCACTCGAAATGTTTTTTAGTAACTCTTTTAGCATGGTGAGTAGATATTTTTGTACTCCAATTAAATTTACTACTAGCACTGTTTTTGCCATCCAAACTGGTCCTATTGCAAGAGGATAGTGATAACCACAGGAGTGGTTTTTATACGTTTTCTCGTTAAATAAGATTTGGTTCAGGCAATCACCTAATCAGTACCTGATTAAGTAAAATAAGGAGTGCTTGTGTTGGAATTCCTCCATAGACACTGGAATGAAATGGCTGCGAAACATAGAGACACTCATGTTAGAAAAGAATTGAAGTGGTCTTTTAATTTTTTTTTCCAGAGTTGTATGTATCAAATTAACACATAGTGACTGATACATTAAATATTTTGTGGTGTTATACAGTGTTTTTTAGATGTTTGTTTTATACTGTGTTATTTTAATCAACACAAATTTTTTCTTACTAAACCATAATATTCTGTAACTACTATTATAACAAACAAAGCATGTAGTTTTGGGAGCCAATCATTTTATTGAGAGAAAATATTTTCTTTAACAAAGGAAATTTTGATAATAATCTGTAAGGAAGGGTACGTCATTTCTTCTCTCTTTTACATTGAAAATTTGGATTGTTTATCTTATACAATAAACCTGACTACTTTTCATGAAAGGTGCCAATAATTCTGTAATCAACAGATTACTGTTTTATAAGCACCAGCAACCTACCAGATCACTAACATAGGGCAGTTAATGAAATGAAATAGTCATTCATTAAAAAAGATAAATTTGTTTTGCTTGAAATGCACAAAAAAAACTATTTAAATTGTTGAAAGGAGCAAAAGATCAATTTTAAATGCTTGAAATTTATCATTTACAGCTATTGAATATTGAGCGGTGAATAGCTTCATGGCTTCTTGATCACATAGCTATATTTAGAACATAATGTTGCATATCACAACAGAGGCAAATGTACAATCACACAGCTCTTGTTCTGACTTTCCAAACACACAGACACATTGTCATTCTCAGAACTACAACAAGAGAGGTGAGACACAGCAGCTTACAGAGGCCCACTTGCCTTATGTGGTCAGGCAAACTCACTGTCTTACTCATCCATCCCACATGAAGGGAAAATCTCTGCTGGAACATTCGAGAGCACTGTTTAAGTTTATATGTCAGATAAAAGATTAACAATTCAATTGTATTTATAATGTACTGCATCTATAAATATCCTGCAGTATGCCCAGGATCAGCTTTTACAAAGAGTGGATATTAATTAAGAAGCTGTTTACTGGTATTTGTATATAGTGTTTCCATGAAGAAGGTATATGGTTTATTTCAAATAAGATATTTTCATAGGTCTTAAGGACTCCTACTCTGCACTCTTGTTTCTACATGCTGTTTCTATTTCACTTAATATCCATTTCACATAATATGCCCTAATATGACTAACCGAGTATATCCCAAATAAATAATTCAACTGAATATATAAATAATTGGATTAATAGAGTTAAAAGCAGGATATTCATTCCTTCTTCTATTTAACTGATTGAGTCGTTGAGTGGTTTCAGCTTCTCGTATAATGTTGTGAACGATACTATCGGAGGTGCACTTGAAATAAATTTTCTGGCCAAAAGTATGTGGACACCTGACCATCACACAAGGTTGAGGTTTTTACATCACCATAGCTGTCTTATCGCTTTCTAATATGTTCACAAGATACAGATTTATGAACTTTTTAAAAAGCTAGTACAAATTATGCCCAAGACAATTAGAGCAGAGCATGTGCACTAGTGTGCAGTTGTGTGTTCATATTTCTACAGCTAAAATGGATATGATTTAATTACAAGCTGATATGGGAACACTTCTATAACAGATGTGTGAAATTGCCGTCCCAAATCTCATATAGCAGTGAAGCCCTGGCAATACCATGCCCATGGCCACATAATGCTGTGATACTGCAAACTGTCATCCAGTTTAAATAAGCTGTCTGTTCACCAGTGGATTTACGGCTCTTTTACTGCGAAGTATGAATTTTCTCGAGTTTTGACAGACATAGAGTGAACAACCTTGAATAATTGAATGATACCCAGAACAGTGCTGGGGGTCTCATCATCAGAGGCACATCCAAGGGTTTCTGTCACTATCATACTGGTCAAGGTTATTGGAATTGTTCCTAGCTAAGAATTTGCCTTCAGGTTCTTCCTGATGTATTTTCTCACTTATTTTCACTGACAGACAATTTGTTCTTGGATCTCACAATTCTCAGGTTGCTAGTGAAAGATATGACAATAAGTATGTTATAAGACCTTAAAGAACATAAATATACATTGTTCAAATATTATACAATTTTCCATAATATTTATTAGATTTTTACATAGTTTAATATTTAATGGGTTAAATTCAAGTCAATTTATGTATATAATGCTTTTAACAATGGTCAATGATGGTGCAGTGGTCAGCACTGTATCCTCACAGTAAGAAGGCTCTGGGTTTGAAACTGGTGGCCAAATGGGACCTTTCTGTGTGGAGTTTGTATGTTCTCCCTGTGACTGCATAGGTTTCCTCCCACAACCCAAAGACATGCAGATTAGATCCACTCGCTACTCTAAATTGTCCATAGGTGTGAATGACTGTTTGTTTCTATGTTAGCTCTGTGATAGATTGGCCCAGGGACAATCTGGGTGTACCCCGATTGCAGGGTGTCGCATCCGAAGTCAGCTGGGATTGGCTCCAGCTTCCCTGTGAGCCTTAATGGATAAGTGGTAAAGATAACGTATGGATTGGATGAACATTAAATTAGAGATTGAAAGAGATGAAGAAGATCATCAGTAATGATCCTCCAGATGTTTGACTTGATTTTCTAGCTACTTCTATTTTAAATCATCCAAAAATATTTTCTGATTATTTTAAAACAATATCAAGAAGTGTTCAAGATCTATTTGCTTTCATACAACCCTGCAAATGAGGTTAGAAGGAATTGTTTAGGAATTTAAGACAGTATTCCTGTTTTGCTCCTAACAGCTGAAGTTTTAGTCTTTCATTCTAGCTTGTTGCGGATTTTAAAGCTTTTTTATGGCAGTGAGAGATACAGAAGAGCTAATTAATTCAACGCCACTGCTAATTTCTCAGTCATCCCAATATGTCAAATGGCGGGAAACAAAGCATTTATGCGTATTTGTCACAGTTTTCTGACACTGTGACTGACATCTAACTGGATCTGACAAATGATGCTGTGGGTTCCACCAACTGTGAAATGTTTTGCATATATTCTATTATATCTTTCTTCTCTTCCTTCTCTATGAAAGCTGCATACTATCTGCTGTAGATCATTGTAGGTGGCTGTTTTCTTAGTCTTATTCCAACAGGGATGCAGGGGTTTCTATAGATGTAACAACCTCATGCTTCTCTGATGAGAAACAGGGGAGATGACGAGTAATTGGACTATCGGGAGGCCATTAACCTCTGCGATGTGAGATCTCAGTTCCTGAATCATCAATTTCACTTGAGCCATGTCTTATTAGTTAATTTGCTTAGAATGTGAGTCAGATTGCACTCTGGGCCTCAGGAGGTAGGCGTTTGCAGCTTGTAAGCTGTTTGGGCTGTGGTGTTTGGGTATAAATATGCCAGCCGGACATGTATGCGTATAAGGCGAGAAGAAGAAAGAGAAAGTCTGAGAGTTATTACAAACACTTTGTCATATGTTACTCTGTAACTTTGTGGGAAAGATTAGGCAATAAGGTATTCAGGTGATTCTCACTGCCCCTTGTGGTTAGGAGGGTTGAAGCAAGATTTAGGGTTAATGCGATGGTAAAATAATAACTTTAATTGGTAAATATGTCATTCTTACAAATATAAATGGGATTTTCTGATATTTAAATATTGAAAATAGTGAATATATTCTATGTTGGAAATGTAAGTACATGTTAAATATGTTAACATGCTACCCTTCAGGTGAAATTTGAATGAGTATATAATGTTTCAAGCATTATACTTATTACCACCATTGCTTTATATTTTGATATTTAATTTTTACATCTTGCATTGTTTATTATAAATAGATATTCACAAAAGTATATTAGGTTTAAGTTAGCAGTAGTCAGTGCTGTTGAGGACAATGGGTCATGAGTGCATTTTTACTTTTGCAGCCTCAAAATTAATGTTTCTCTAATTTATGCCGGACATAAGGTTTTCATTTGATTCACCTTTGTACATTTGTATACTTGAAAAGTATGTAACTTAGTACCCTTTAGTACTGTACATGATCTTTGATTGTAGCACCAAATGTTGCTGTACGTATCTGGTAGTTTTTACAGAAATTTCTACATATACAATCTCTAATAATAGCCATGTATTAGACTTATGTATTAGGCAATTACTTACCTACTAAGTACCTAGGTAACTTGCAGTAAAATAGCGATACAAAAAATGTTTAGGTAAAAAGGAAGAAAGCCCATAAAATTATGGTTTGTGGTTTATTTCTTGCCTTTTAAAACAATATCTCTTAACAACAAATAGGTACATAATTTAGCTTTACTACTAAAAATAAAAAAAACAGCACATTCATAACAAGCTTCAGCCCTGCCAAAGCATCAGTCCAAAAAGACATCAGCGCTGTTTAAAATCACAGTACACTTACACACTGTTTCACTTGTACTGAGGATCACTTGCTAAGCCCTTTTACCATCCCAGTTAGCAAGCTGGCTTTACTTTAATATAGTATAAAGACAGCAGCCAAATGTTCAATGCAACATCATTATATTAAAGAATACATAAATAACATAGGTGTAAAAATGACCTAAAATAAAACATATCAACCAAGAATCCTAGTGTCAGACAGGAAGAGGTAAACTCATGCCAAGAGACTTCTGCGGTGACTGTGCGTTCTTTGGCAGGCCCAAATTTCTTGGCACATTTCAAATGTTTTATGATGTTTGAGATTAAATTCAGATTCTATAAGAGAGAGATGTGGGTTCATGCTTGATTGTCCATAAAAAAAATTGTCAATGAAATGTCTATATTGCTAAAAGGCAATACATCATCAATTCCTTTAGAGTGATACAAATGTGTACAAATCTTTGTTGTAACAAGAGAAAACTGTAGCTATAAAGTGAGCACATCTAAAATAGTAAAGTGTCAGCAGTCATACTAAAACTTAAAAATGTCTCCATCCACTTTATCTTGTGCATATACTTATTTGCAACTAATATTTTTTTTTAAATCCACAGTTGTGTGCACTGAACAGTATACAAACAGTGTGTGATACATTTTTACAACCTACCTTAACCTTAAACATCAGCTTCTGATGTCACAGTTTTCTGAAAGTGCTCTTGTGAGTTTCAGGGAAGCTTTTATATACAGCTACAATGAATCCTTAACAAGTTCATTTCAACTAAGTGATCATTCTGTACACTGCTTAATGGTGACTTTCAAATCTTTCTTTAACCTACTATGAAAAACTTATGATTGTCGATTAAGGTTGTCAGGGATATATTTTAAGGAAATGTCTGGTATGGGTCATAGTAGCAAAGCCTTTATAAAAGTAATCCTGAAATCATTAGTGAATAATAACACAATCAACAGAATATCAGTGCCAAATTTTCCCAATCACGGTACATGAAATCAGCGCATGAGCAAATAAAAACAGGGCTCTGAAGGACTGCCAGAGCAGGCTAATCTTGCAATGACATAATAATAATTGCGTATTTTGTGGAGTATACAGTACCATAATAGGCCTTGGTTAAGGGGAAAACACTGGACTTTTCATTACATCACCTGACTCTAAAATCTAGCTAGTTGGAGCCGTATTAAGGCACTCAAGAGTCTGTGATCACACCATTAAAGACTTGCAATGAGTGACAGCACCTAATAATCTGATCACAGAGAACGAAGCACCTTTGGACTGCTGGGTTGGTTCTGAGAGTAAAAATGTATCAAATGGTTTCAATCGAACTTGCTGGTGCTAAAGGCAGCCCATCACTTTAAAGGACCTAAAAGCTTATCCTAAATTCGGAATATCCAAAATTCAACTTTAAACTAGAGAGGTTCATGTAAGAGGTGAAATAAATAAGCAGTACTGTCTGCAAAACAGGCACAGCATCCATCATCCACATTAAGCTTTCTTTAAATATAGTAGGTATTTATTCTTTTCCTTTTGCCTCAAAGAAATGAAGTGAAGAAATTGAGTAGAATATGAAAAAGGTCATGGATGAAAGCCACAGGCTTCATGGTAGCAAACTACTTAGAAAATCTTTTTTTTTTTTTCTTTCAGAAAGTCATTTTTTCCACCTGCTCTCAAAAAGGCAAAATATGATAAAAAGGGTAACAAAATATGAGTTGACTTCCAGTCCTTTTTAAAAAAAAATTCTATTCCTCTGAATCATTATTAATGCTTGTGAATGGTAAGGTTTATCTTAAAATAGAAATTATGATGAAGCCAATAATATGGCTTTAAGACTGGGGTAAGTGCTGTTTGATGATTTCTTTGGACTGAGGAGGTATCCTGTCCGGAAAGCGCACCTGGAATTCCACTATCATGTCCCCACGCTGGGATGGACTCTTAGGTAAAGGCAAACCCTCACCCCGAAGTCTCTTTATGATTCCTGGTTTAATGATGTCGTTGCAGGGTAGAGTAATAACCTTGTTGTCCATGGTAGGAATGTTCAGTGTGCAACCACACAGGGCCTGGCAAAGGAAAGAGGGAATCTTGTTAAAACATTAGCAAAAAATGATCAAATCATTGACATTCATAAAATAACGTAACTTCTTACTTACAGTAAAAACAACTATGTATGCATTGTCTTTTTTTTATACCACCACATTATTGAATTCTGTTTTCTTATTGGTTAGAAGGTATTGATTCATTTTCTATAACAGCCTTATATGGCGTACATCTACATATACTAAGGCTAATAATAAACAGATTAAAGTTATTGTTATTTAACAAAGAAAATCATTATCATTGATATGGTGACACTTTCAGTGAAGAGACATTTAATCGGTGTTATGGAAGGAGTCAGTGTTATGTAACAAAGTTTTCTGCTACAAGATAGTTTACAGAATGAGGCACTTCACTTTTGCACAACAGCACCACCAATCATCATGAGAAAAATACAGAGAACAGTAGGTAGAAGAACGGTGGGGCTGATTTCTTTCTAGCCCAGACTGTAGACTCATGCAGCCAGTCATGTCACACGAATACACGAGTGAACTGGCACCTAAATTAGATCTCCATTTGAGCTGATGTTTCTCCAGCCTGCTTTGCTGGCACATTCGTAACACGTCATCAATAGTGATTGAGAAAGAGCATGTGAAATGCAGTCATGGGTGTAATGAAGGTGGATGAGGTGGATTATTTACTTTTATTTTCCCCAAAATGCCTTTAGAGGAGAAACTAAAAATAGTAGGTTAATCAAAGTAAAAATGACGGAAAAGGACGACAGACCATAAATTTAGGCTGTGTCTCAATCCAGATACTTCCTTTAGTACGCTTACATGCTGTACACTGTGTGCACTATGTACTTACTTGCGTAGTGTGTGAATTTTGACAGGGTAGATTTGTTTCAAACTGAAAATTTGACGATTGCAGCTGAATCATTACAGCCTGCTAAATTAACACAGTAAACATATCGTCATTTGGTTACAACCACTGCAGCTTCCTCGGCCGCCATTTTCACGAGGTTGAAAGGAGACTGGTAATCCCTCCCTTTCCGCTACATAGCCAAGATGGCAACCATTGAGGTTGAGAAGCATCCAGAGTTTCACGCTCAACTTTTTGACCGTTATGAGTACACCATCCTTGATACTCATAGTGCACTGTGTGTTGCCATGCTTGTCAGCGTGAATGCACTTATGCACTCAAAATAGCTAGTATAAGTACAGAAGTATGTGAATTGAGACACAGTGTTTTGGTTTGAATTAAAGGGTTACAACTTTTCAGTTTACCATGTTTGGTATTGGAGGAATTACAGCATGACCCCAGTAGGGCATTATGGATTTGAATCACTAAATTAGAAATCACTAATGTAGCTGCTTATCTGACTTTAAACATGTTTAATGGTTTGTCCGACATAGCGGCAACAACGAGACCTTGAGATATAATGCATTGCTTAGCCCCGCAAGAGTTTCATTCTCAAGCTACTGATAGATATTAAACTCACATATAATATCACGACCAGCTGACACATGTTCATTTGATGTCTGGAACTGATTTATGAACTTCTTCATTTGCTTTGTACTACCACTCGTCTGCCCATAACTGTACAAATATGTCCTCAAAATTTGTCCCTAAGTCTGTGAAAGCAGGATCATAAAAAATGTTCTGGTCATGGTCATGTTCTGAGTTAGCCTCTGAACCAACAAAAAAGCCCAGAAATCTGAGCCTATGCTTTACCATGACCAATTTCTAAAGAATGTATTGTTTTAATCTTTCAAACATTAGGGGTTTGCACAAATGTGTAATAGTGACAGTCTGGTATCTGACTGAGTGTGCCGGATGCTATAGTAGAGGGGGGTCAGTGGTGCAAAGTTAATTTTAGCTGCTGTTCTCATTTTGCAGCCCTAATGGAGCAACTGAAGAATCAGTTGAGGTTGTAAATACTTGGCAGGTTTGTCAGAGAGGTCAAATCGTTCCATGACTACAAAGTATCTTCTAGAGTTGGTCACCAGCAATTTTACTAACCTTTTTACTAACCTTTGCTAAGCATATGCAAAATGAATTCAGATTAAATGGCTTGTTCTTAGATTTTCATGGTTTAAATCCAAGACCCAGCACATTTTTTCAATCCTTAAACCTCTCTATTACCTTTCAAATGCAGGTTCTGATGGTACATTCAGCTTTCCAGGAATGGGAATTCTTTATATATTACTCATCTCAGATTATAGAGGAGCAACACAACCTGAATGAACTATGCCGCAGCTGTCCCAAGAGATAAGGAGATGGGTTAGCAATGACACCAGCTCTTTCCTTCAGGGCAGAAGCAAAGGGGAATTCATGTTAAACAGGCCATGACTGAGGCTCGCACAAACATTCGGGCTTGCCAGCATGCCTTGCATTTGTCTAATGTGGAAGAATGGCTGAGGAGTTATGTTTTGACAAAAAGGGTCAAACAGCAATTACTGGCTTGCTCCCTAAAATGAATCAACATAAATGAAGTTTAATAAAGACTAATTAAAGATTAAAGATTATTAAGATCTTTAATATGATATGAGTCTTTATCTGTGTTCAGTACGGATCACATACAGTCTAAACTTATCTTGATGATACATGGTCATTTGTGCCAAGTTACCAAGGAGGCTCTGAAGTTTACTCAAAACAGATCTCTAGAGTACACTCAATGCACTCCTTAAATGCAGACCAAATTTCTGGGAAAATTTTAACCCCTAAAACCACACGGTACGTCGAGGGGTGATTCGCCAATCTCCAAACCCTTCGCAATTCTTTCACTGTATTTACTGAATAATTCAGAGTAGCTATTGAATGATATGCTCAATAACTAGCTGGGACTCTGTGGGGTAAACTTGCTTTCCCTTTATCTTTATCTGCAAATGTTATTATCATAAATAGTCTGACAAAGATTTATGGGCAAGTTGGCATGCTCATGAGACACCACAAGACAGATGGCATACCAATTTATTGCTTCTGTGATATTAGAGCTGTGTTAACTTCTCATCAAGTTTCAATGTGGGCCTCTAATGAGTACGATGACGAGCAGCAGCATATCTAATGGCATCCTCCGAAAAGATAATAAACGCTGTCCCAGATTAGAGAATCCACAAAATGAAACCATGTTTTGATGGCAACCCGGCTATGAAATAATGGACGTTTGAACTGCTCAAGAGACTAAATGCAGTCTGGTCTATTTTGAGAAAAATAGGCTATGTTCTTATAGGTTTGCAGGCCCTTGAGATATTTCCTTGAATTTCACTTGAACTTGCTGGCACAAAAAAGCTGTTGTCATGAGTGGAGCGGAGATGTAATTGTATTTTCCTTGACTGCTAAAAATGATTAAGCTTTCAGACAGCCAGGTGCAGAAAAACACCCACTTTTTTAGCATTGCAAGTGATTATGGTGATGCTCTGAACCACTCTGTGGTGACTCAAGACTCCATTAAAGCTATTTTGAAATAATTAAGTGAGAGGCTGTAAGTGTTAGTGATGAGTTAGAACACATATTTAGTAAGATTGTATTACTCATTTTCTTACTCCTTTTCACCAAGATTTGATGATTAATTAGTTGATGAAAAGCTTTAGTTTAAGAGTTAAACAGACCGAAAGCATGTCTGCATTGCATTAAAAAAGGATAGCTTTTCTGAGTCACATTACAGGGAATATCAAAGGTTTTATTTAAAGCCAAATCTAAGAATGTTTCCATTCAACAAATGTTCCAAGCTGAACCTCTTCAGCAAGCTAAGAATATTTAACTATCCAAAGACCACATTTGCATCTACCTGCTACCTTTGCTTTCTACAAACGGCTTAGACTGACTATTTTCTGTCAAAGTAGCCAAACTTGCAATTAAACCAGCTAACAAAAAATACACAATGCACAACTATTACACATTTGCATGACAATTATATCCGTCTGGTTTGCTGGCTAGATCTTTTCAGAGCGAGGACACTGTGCTGTGGTGCATGACACTGCAACATGACATTCTTCTGTGCTCACACTTTAGTGGGAGAGGATGGACCAAGTAAGAGTCCTGACCAGGCCGAAAAGCTGACTCGATTTAGCACCATTCTGAAGCATAGAGCTTTCAAGCCCTCATACATCAAATCTTATCTGAAGCACTACAGCACAGAACAGGAATAGATTATCTGTGTTCGTTCCTGAAATCAAAGTATTGAGGAAAAACCTTCTGATGTCTTCATAGCGAGCTTGACTACTGCTGATCTCTGATACTATTTCACATGCCCTGTTCTGTTTGGTGAGAACTATGTCTATGTCCTTAGACTCCTCACTTGACCTAAATTTAGTGAGGTTAACAAGGTCAATAGTTAATCTGGACACAACTGGCATGATGGGAGCTAAGCCTTCCATTTCATCCTATAAGAGGAGAAATATGAAGAGACAGTTGCCAGACAGTTGCCAAGACCAGTAAATCTGTCTCATTTATGTCTGGGCCTCAACAATTCATAGAAGCCAACTGATCAAACAACCCAGCTCATTGTATGTTGTCTCTGAATGCACAGGAGACTTAAAGAATGATGGAAATGCTTTTCGAATACACTCTTTGAAAGACATTTAAGGTATAATTCAAAAACTGAGTAATTACTATATGTGCAAAATTTAAATACATATTTATTTTCACACTCCAGAGCAAATCCCATCAAATAAGTTATGTTGTGAAGAGACTCATAACCTCCTCTGATGGTAAAAGGTTGGCGCAAATATAAGATGATGCATTCCAACGATGGATGCTTTTCAGAGTCGGCATCTTCTAATCCACATTTGATTCAGCAATTTAATAAAAAGCCAATAACTCACTTATGGCATGGCAAAAAAAAAAATTGTATGGACCTAATAAATTTATCATTGACGTGTAAAACCTTGTCTGCACTATCTTCGTCCCTTATACAAATTCTATATACTGAAAATATGCTTAATGATATACGATGAACTGAAAGGAGCCTTATCTTAGCAAGAAAAGATGGAGCTGGTAGTAGTAAAAGGATCAGCGTATGCTTTTACAGATGTATTTTCCAGTTACATAATATATAATGGGAAAGAAATCTGTCTGTTTTGGGTGACAGGGTGTTGTTCAACACTTTTTTTGGTCTTCACTAACTTACTCATGCCATCTTGTTTGCAAGATTGTTTCCTTACCATCTTAAATAGGACTGTTAGCAATAAGAACATAATATACTAATAATATACGAATGCCCAAACATCTGGTGAAATATTGCAGCACACAAATCTGGTCTAAACTAAACTTGGTACTAGCAAAAAGATTCAGGGTGCTGGATCAGACGACACCTTGGTAGCAAAATTTTTTATTTAAATTCATTTAAACTGGAAAATAGAGAGCATATGGGTTAATACACAGCACCAGGGTGCTAGCAGGGTCAGTTTTGTGCTACTAAGTCTTCTAACTATACTTATACTACAGTGCTTATATATAGCACTATACTTAATTCTCTACTTTAGACCAACTACTTAAGTACTAAAGTCTCAAGTAAGTTACAAGTATCAGTGGTTATGAAGCCTTTACTAAAAACTTGTTACTGAGTTTGGCTAGCTGTTTAAGGTTCTTGAACTAGTTGTTGTTAAGCCTGTTTTTCTGACCTCTCCTATATATCTTCACTAACACACCTTTTTATCTACAGTTTTGAAGAAAGTCCAAAGGCTATGTTCTTTTTTAATTACAAATAACTAGTATGATGAGTTTTCTATGTTTCTGGAACCATCTTAGTACAGAATCAGTGCTGGCTATACTGGTCAGAGATGCATACAGCATACGACACTATCAATTCATATTTTAATAGACGGTCTCAGACATGATTTAGATCTCACTTGGCAGACCATTACCATTGGAAATTCCTCACAGCCAGAAAAAGTGTGACATGATATCCAACAAGGTTTTGTTTAGGCCCCCTAATGTTCTCCTTTTACAAAATCCCTTGACCAGCTTTCACTCCTACACTAATGATGCACAATTACACTTATCTGTTTGGCCTGTACTAATATTATTCGACATGTGGCTCAGAAAATAGGACTCACGGTATATACCATATAGGATCTTAAAAACATGCTATTTTCATTATTAAAAAAAAAAAACACTTTCTGTTGAATATATGCAAAACCTCAAGGGAACTGCATCAAAGTCACCTTTAGAACATTTGCAAGAAAGTGAAAAAAAAGCACACACCTCCTTAAGACTGACTTTGGCAGTGTATATGATGTTAGAGCCATCTCTCTTGAAGTGTGGGTGCCCCTTGTCTTTGAGCACAAACACAATATCAGCCGGAATGTTCTCAGGTGTCTCATCGCCCTCCTTAGGGAAGGTGATCTTGGTCCCTTCTTTCCAGCCTCTCTTGATGACGATATTAAGGATCTTGTCTTCTGTCCGCATTGTTCTTCCATCTGGGTTGAGGCGGCGGCGAGTAATGCGCATGCGTTTAGTACATCCATGGAAGATTTCCTCCAGAGATACCCGCAGCTCGTGTACCACAGGAGGATCCTGCACCTTCCTCCTGGCATTGCTGCTGCTGTGTAAAGGTTCATTACGTGGTCTCCGACCTACACCACGATGGAACCCGTTGAGACCATTAAAGCCAAAGTGGCTGAAGGAGCTGAATGGGTCATCATCTCCATCCATGTCAACGTCCATGTCATGGTCTCCAGCACCATTGTTGGTGTTCCAATGACGTCCAGAGCCAAAGAAAATATCAAAGGGGTTAGAGCCGCCAAAGAAAGACGCAAATGTAGCGTGCGGATCTCCATGGAAGGTGTAGTGATACGTAGTGCCTGGTCCACTAGATGAGCCTGTTCCTCCACTTTTGAGTCCTGAGAAGATATAATAATATGTTTATATGTTTGGAAATAAAAGCATCTCAGGGCAGTTTCTAGAAATATAAATATGGTTTTAGATGTGTTCACCCCAATTCTCACTCCTACTTTACTTATGAGCATTTAGCTTACCTTCTTTGGATTCAAAGGAGTTATTCTAACACTGCAGAGAGATAAACAAAATTTGAATGTTCGATTTCTCCCAAAGTAGTCAAGTACCTTAGACGTCGTCTAAGCACTCTTTCATTTTGGCTCTGTTATGCTATGGAGGAATTTTGCTTGCATATTTTGTGAAGGGTCACTGCAAATCAATACAAAGTTATTCTGCTTGACCCTTATGATGACATATTTCTATCCTGATGGGAGTGGTCTCTACCAGTATGGCTCTGTCCCATTCAACAGAGCATGAGGGCTCACAGAATGGTTTTATTAGTACATCATATGCTATGGTCTTCATAGTCACCAGATGTCCACCACTATCAGCAAAACACCAACTGAGGGAAAATCTTTTGGAAGAATAGTGTTCATCCTACCAATACCATTCCAGAGACTTTCAGAATGTAGGTTGACGCATTGAAGCTATTCTGGTGGCTCGTCATAGACTGACACCTTAGTAAGACGCTTTTTTCTTTGTCACCCGTATATATATTACATATATTATCTGTCTGTATATATTATAATATATAAATAAATTGTCATCCCTTGAAGGGAATGCATAGGCAATGAAGGATTAACATTTCATTAAAGGGGTACCACAGGGTTCAAACTTTGGTCCGATGTTACTCACTAATAAGGCAAACCTTTGTGTCCTGCAAAACACCTGCAAAATGTAACGTCCTTGTCTTTCATAAAACTGGTTGTATGCACATCTTATAATTGTAGTTAAGATGATAATTTTGTAGACAAGCTATTTCAGGGCACCAATTAGCAAATGTCAGTTAACTTCGCAACTAAATTTGATTTGGTTGCAACTGCTCATACTTCCCCAGCAAGAAGCCTGCCAAGAGTGTGTGTCACTCTCTTTCTATTTTGGATACTGGGAAAAGACAACACACATTTGGACAGATGGATACAGCACACAGACTTTATCTGTCATAAACAGCCTACCTTACTTCTATTCTTACTCTTTAGCAAGCATAAAGTGGTCTTTGTGCATTTACATGTCAAAATGTAAGTCGAATCAGCGGAAATAGAAACGTTACCATGGAAGCTCCTTCTGACCTGAACAGTGTTATATTATATGTCCTTAAGAAAATGGCATTACATGTTAGTATTGCAGGTAATACAGCTTCTGCAAGGTCCACACAATTAATAGCAACTAACTTCCTACTCTTGAGCCTTTTTTCCCCCACATAGAATATAGGACACTAAATATTCAGTTAGTGAATATGCATCCTCCTTGATGTTACCTTGGACTAGCATTGAAACATCCATATCGGTTTAGAAATAAATCTAATTAAATTGTATTTTAGGGTGCTGTTTAAGGCTGGTTGCATTAAGCATAATGTCTCATTTAATGTCTCATCAGTTCAATGATATGCAGAGCTGAAGGGTCTCAAATCTAGTAGCGGGTCCCCAGAGAGCAATGTAATATCAAACTGTGGGATGTTATCTGCAGCTTCATACTAAATACTCAGTGCCTGAGGAATGCCTGGGAAACTTTGAAGACTATATTCAAAGAAAAAAAGGAACAGTCTGCAAATGTCTTGCAGTTCCATGTAACAGTATAAACCATACAGGATCCAGCAGAGCAAACATCACTGTATTCCCAAAAGATGCAAAACTAACAGCTCATGTCTGAAAAACCCCGAATATATAGCTCTCTAAAAATAGATGAGTCATTCTGGCAGGAGGCCTAGTATGTATACAAGCTGAGAAAGATACAGTATTGTAGGCCACAGGACATACACACATATATGCATATACTATAGATCTCCTGCCTTTATATGCAGGCTTAAAAGGACACTGTTAGGACACGAAGATACATAATATTATTCCTGCTACTTACACGTCCAACAAACACCAGGATGCTCAATGTCATACATTCAAAACCACCCAAACCCTTGTACAAATCTTGTGCCACTTACCATCCTCTCCATACTGGTCATAAATAGCCTTCTTCTTTGGGTCACTTAGGACTTCATATGCCTCTGCTATTTCTTTGAATTTTTCTTCCGCATTAGGTTCTTTGTTTTTATCTGGATGGAACTTGAGGGCCATCCTCCTGTAGGCTTTTTTGATCTCCTCCTCATTGGCACCAGACTGAATGCCCAGGATCTTGTAGTAATCCCTTCCCATGGCTTAGAGTGATAATGTCCTTCAGAAACCAGCCTTTCCTGCTGGAAAGCAATGGGAAGAACAGGTAAGCCTTAATCCAAACAAATGCCATACTGAATATAAATGACAGTCAAAGTAATATATGAAACAATATGCATCACAAGATTCACAAGATTCACAAGAAATAAATAAGAAGCCTTTTTTTGTTTTAGAAAATCCCAACTTGGGTTACAGAGCGTCAATCATGGCATATTATGATATTAGTCATTTGAATAACAATTATGGTCATTTTGAAATTTTATTCTGATCAAAGGTTTGCCAGCTCTAAAGTCACAGGTCATCTTTTATATCAATATCAATATTTTGTCAAAATGGAGAACTTGTTTGACAAAATTTATAACAGGCTACCTAAAATCGGGACACAGCCTTGTAAAATGTTAATCCATGATGCCAAAATAGTGTGGCCAGGCATGCAATGTGTCCGAGTTTCTAATCTGTCAGTCTAATTAAGAAAGGATTGATCCAGTACCAAGCCTGATACTAGCTTGAAATTCTGCACTGGTGTCAGAATGAATTTGACATATTCACTGATCCACTGACATAATTTAAGCTGCATGTGTGAGGTGCTGACTGACATACATGTAACCCAGAACTCTGGACACAAATTGTCCTAAATCCTGCTGTCATCACTTGCAACAAAAGCATGCAGAAACTCAGCTTGGTTACTGGAAAGATGTCAGTATCAGATCAGTATCGCAAATCAGAGCCTTGATATCGGTTTTTTGGGATCTGTGCATGCCTAAATCAAATCGGAAACTAGCACTGAATTGCATTCTGATTGGTGAGTGTGACAAAAATGAGAGGCATGTAACAGGAATCTTAAGCACATCGTGACAAACAGTAATGGAGTGAAAACTCAGCAGGATATAGCCGGGTTTCCTCACAGCTCTGATTGCATCCTCCTCATATAGCTATTCTGCGGTATGATGTCATGCGGTGACACCGACTGTGATGGAGAGGGGAAATCGGTCGGTGACGGATCAAAGTTGCCGACGTCACAATGGCATAAGTGTCTCGTGGTTTCCCCTTTAGTAATTGGAAAAATTATTGGACGAGTGTCCTTGCGCTTGTGGTGTAAAAGGGCTTTACAAGAGACTGGCAGCAGGCAAATCAAATAGCCTATAAATAGTTATAATAAGCGAGTTACAGGAAAAGGAAAAAAAGATTTAAAGATGAAATCACGCGTTTCATTCTAATGACTGACTATAAGCACCCTTGGATTTCCCAGTAGCCTTGGGAAATACTGTTTCGTCAATTTATCTGATAAAACATGGCAGTGATAGCAATAATTATTAAAGCACATACGGTGGTCTAGACTTCATATATTCCAATGAGCACCACGACATCTATTTCACATTAATAACCGCAATTTCCGGGGGAAAAAACTCACAATACATAACCGGTGTGTCTATTCATTCTGACTGTAGGTACACCATGTTGAAAAGGGTGACCATATAAACATAAACATTATTTCTGTTCTATTCGAATTGTAATAATAAACAAACAAACAAACAAATAAATAAATAAATAAATAAATAAATAAATAAATAAGAAGTCGCCTATGCGAGCTTAAATCTTACCCTCGACATCCCTGACGCTGCTGTAGTCACGAAGCTTAGCCCTACATTTCTGAAAGGTCTGTTTCAAACCCGCATTGATCCGAAAGCAGTGAATTTGAATGTTAATAGAGTTAAAACCTGGGAAAAAAGACCCCAATCGCTAACCTTACCGTGTCCGAGTATCCCTCTGCTGACTGGCGGCTGCCGCTTGGATGAAATGGAACTCCATTGGCTTAGCCACGCCCACCGGCTCAGGGTGCTACAGTGATTCCCTGTGAGCCGCCTCCACTGCACAGCATCACATTTCCCATGTGCCGATCACAAGAGAAGCCTCTCTTCTCATGCATTATTTGCAAATACTAGCCTATAAGATAAACGAAATGAAGTCTGCATTATGGTTTGCATCATTGACTGTCCTGATTTTAAGACAGAAAAACTTGAAGGAAGACTGAGAAATAAAGCTTTCTGCTTCCTGGGTGTTCTAGCCACTGACTAGTGCAAGGAAATCCTGTGGAGAGAAGGAAATGATGACAAATTTGGTTGGGTTATATCTTGGGCGTCACATAGATTTCTGCACAGAGAAAGTGAGTGAGAGACAGAGAGGAGGAGAAGAAGAAGAAGATGATGATGAGGCATGGACGGGAAAGAAGATAAAGAGCATCACAAAGATGTGTTTTTTTGCAGTCAGCTGGGACATTTTAGGGTTTTAGGGATAAATTTAGAAATTCATATGTTTAAAATGTATAACTGGAATTTATATATTTCTGTAAAGCTGCTTTGTGACATTGTCCATTGTTAAAAGTGCAATATAAATAAAATTGAATTAAAATTTATTTATTATTAAAATTAAAAATTACTAAATTTCATGGACCCCAACTGAACTCAAGATATTTGAATATAAACTAAGATATCCATCCATCCATTATCTATACCGCTTTACCCGTCTGGGTCGCGGGGAAGCTGGAGCCAATCCCAGCATCTTCGGG
>JAQQZR010000014.1:11392227-11422482 GCA_030068235.1 Notoglanidium macrostoma
GCCTCTCGCCCGAAGATGCTGGGATTGGCTCCAGCTTCCCCGCGACCCAGATGGATAAAGCGCTATAGATAATGGATAGATGGATGGATGAATAATAAGCATTTCTTTGTAGATTATTGGTGGATTTCTCCCAGATCAGTCTGTAGCATCACTTCAAAGGCAACCCTGGTCCTGGAGTACCCCCTGCCATACACAGTTTTTTAACTCTGCTCCCAATACATTTGATTCAACTAATCAGCTAATGAACAGTCCTTCCTGAGAAGAAATAGGTGTGTTAGAGCAGAAAAAGCACTAAATGTGCATGACAGAGGGTATATAAGGACCAGGGTTGGGAATCTGTGATCTAAATGCAAAAAAAACAAAAAAAACTTTTTTCTGTTTCTGAACAAAAAAAAACTTTGGCAAAGCTTTGTAACTTGGATATAAACATGTGTTTTGTTTTCACTGCTGTCTTATAATGGATGTACACACAATCTTAAACTGTTAAGGCCAAATCTCACCAGCACAAACCAGCACTGAGCTTTTGTCTTGAGACGCAGACGACCATAATGTGTTTAAATGTTTAGGTCTCACACACGGCAGGTTGTTAAGGGTGTTAGACTGCGCAGTGGACTTCACACGTGAATGCTGTGGAGCTGAGTCACAAGTGAAGAGAGTCGCGACTGTGAAAAAGAACAGAACCTGGACATTCATAGCACTCTCCCATCTGCTGTCTGCTTGTAAAAAAATTTAGATAACCATAGCAACAGAGAAGGTGGTGGTGCAGTCTGTATCACATAATGTCCCAAAGTGAAAGACTCAGTATTTCTGAGTCTATGAATAATGTAAATTGGCCTTTTAAGAGAAATATCCATCTGTTGAAGAAGTCTCTGAGGTGTGTTATCAGGTGTCCCTTATCAGCTTTATATACCTTCACATTTGGAAGATTAGGCATAAGATCTTCATGTTACCATGTCTGTAGCTCATCAAATGTTCACTGCAATATTTCATACTTTTTTTTGCCAAACAAGAAGCCATCAGACTATTGGTCTGAGTTGAAGATTGAATTTATTTGATGTTGAGGGATCCAGGCTCTGTAGTAATTCAGCAAGACCAGGCAAATCTAGTTTTTGCCAGACTGCAGTCATTCACATCACCGTAGCAACCACAGCAAGACAGTGGACCTGGCATTGCTATGCATTGCTTTTTTTCCCCCTCTACCTGCATTGCAACAAACCTCTGGTTTGGCTGGATATTTGTCACCATTGTCTATAACTTGGCTTCACAATTCAATGTAATCATCAGACTGCTTGTGAGTAAGAACCATTAGCCAACCTAGCACTATAGAAACAGGACTAATCTTCAAGCTAAATTGAAATAGTGAAATAGATAATTTCCTGGCTCCTCCACTTCACCAAATTTAACCACGGCCTCCTGGACATGCTTTATGTCTATCCCACCACCTCATATACAAAATAAAATGTATACCCTATTAAAAGAAAACACAGGAATACAAATGCATTGCAGATATGTCACTATACATTCAACACAAGTGACAATACATTGCCCATGCCATATGTTGCCCACAGAAAAAACAGAAAGACGTTCTTCATGTTTTTATTACAGACATTGAAAGACATGGTCTAAGGCTATTCACTTTTACATTAGCAATTTACAACTTGTTCATGTGACTTACTTTAAGGACAAAAATCATGGCAAAATACAAAGACGACACATACAGTGACAATGTGTACCCAGTTTCATCCGAGTGTCCTACAGAGCCCTGGAGAAGTGACAAAAAGGTTATTTTAGAAAGACGACAAGGCTCATTAATCCTCTATTATTGTATTAAACTGTGTAGCATGTGCGCCATGCCTTGGTATTAAAGCTCCAAATACATTTACTGCATGTCAACATGAATACAATACATAAATATTACTGTATGTAATAGTGTGAAATTTAAGATATATAAGACAATTATGTGCAATATATATATTTTATATATTATTTATTTCAATAAACATGCCTTCCTATTTGCTATGAAGGGATTGTTTAAATAAAGTATACTTTGGTATGGAGATGTGGCCCTGGCCCTCCTTCTGTGGAAAATACTGAGTTCTTACAATGCTTTTACTCCCAATACGTCTCTGGGACACATCTCGATCTCCAAGTACCCTTCAATTAAAGAAACGTTATCTATAACTGAGCTTTTAAGTAGAACTCCACCTACTTTAAACTGTAGCCTGCTAGATCAGTTTATGTATTACACCATGGCACAATGAGCACAAATTATCCCACACATGGGCACAATATCAGACAGAAAGCACAAACAAAAAATGGGACCATGAGAGTATGTCTTCTGATCAATAAATCGGCCATACTTTTCACAACCTCTCAAGGGCTCTGAGGTATCCTGGGTCTGATGTGAGTTGAAAAACCTAAAATACCTTTTCCATCACTTCAATTTCACAGTCTGTCCATGTTGAAATGTAATTTTTTTCCTGTCTCGGTTCTCTCAAGCAAGTACAACACATCAAACGTAAAAGTGCATCAGCGTAAATATAAAACATCTTCGAACTCTGAATATGAGTGTTTTAAATAAAATATATCTATTTCTCTAAAAACTAACCAGAAACTTAAAACAAATCCTAAAAGTATCCATGACAACTGTATGAACTTCTGTCTACATTCAGCAAACTCATTCATGCGATGATTCCCAAGTCAGACTGTCTTTAAAGTGCGTACTAAATTAATCATGTGGCAGAAATAAGTATGTTAAAGGATAAGCTATTTTAGGCCTCCTCATATACTCACAGGCTTCTCTCTGCAGCACAAATGTTCACACTGCAGATCTGAATGCTCAGAATCTGAAAATACTGTATACTACACAACTTGAGAAATAGTGTAGTATTCTTTTACAAACTGTAAAGTCTGTTTATCAAATATTTGTAATAAGAGCAAAATTAAATGAGATGAAACCAACACGTGATTGGAGATTGATTTTTGCATGTGACCTAGTATGTCCTTCATGCTTATATGGAACCACAGAAATCCTCATAAAACGGAGCATATAAACCTAGAAAGTGTTAGATTAAGATCGACAACTGTACAAATATCTGACACTAGAGTTGAATCTGTAGCACATTTTGAAATCTGTTACTTGTGTTTCATAGATCTGCATGTTCCTTAAGTCATAGTTTCAGTTTTGGAATTGCCACTGCAACTGCCAGGCCACGGTTGGCATTTATTTGTCCCAAATCAGAGCATTAGAAAGTGATTCGAACATAAATAGGCAATTCTGCACACTATGATTCCATTCACATTACAATCAAATGTAACTCAAGATTCTGCTTGATAGACAAAATCATACATATTCACGTTCTCAATTTCTCCATCTGCCTGCAGGAAAATGGCTATACTAAATAATGATGTAGAGAAAGAATTAAAGGTCTTGTAGAATATGTCTGGACATTTTCACTCCGTTATAAGAAACATTTAGATGAGGCTTGAGATTTGTTTTGATGTTAGCTGATTTAAATGAAAAAAAAAAAAAAAGACACTGAATGAATAATGCAAACGTGCCATCTGGAAATTGATCTGAGAAGGAAAATTTATGATGGAGACACGTGCAAGTACATCAAAGAAAGGCAGGTGAAAAGGGTGTGTGTGAAAGACCAATACACACATCTGGATTACCTTATAGGCCTGAATTCATGACTTTCAAAGTTTCTCTTTGGCACCACGTCCAACAAACCCTTTGTTCGAGACAATGCTTTCAGGTAAGAATCCCATAAAAGCACAAATGATCTTAATTTCAGATCTAAATGTTGTGCTAATTATTTTGTGCATTTTAACACAACTGGTATAGTATCTTGGATGAGAAGTCTGTGATTCGGGACTTGCTATCAGCGCATGATGTCCAGGTAATGGAGATCCGGGTACAGCAAGTTGATGAGCAGGGATAAAAGGCGGTTGCTGTCACGCAGGCAGTGACCCGGGTACTTAATGAACTGACAGGACTGGCTCAAAGTCTGTTGCAGCTCCGAATACTGCTTATTGCTCGACATGGCCTCCAGCAATGTCACAGCCTGAGGATACAAAAATCTTCCCTGAAAATGTGAATTACTCAGATTTTTACTAGCAAATGTTAATCAGTATAAATACTGGGTTGCTCTGATTGTGTCCTCTTCACTTTGGTTAAAGACACTGTAAACAAAAGTCTTAAATATCACAATGTATAAAGTTAAATAAAAATTGTAAACTGAAAGAATAACAATACTAAAAACCACAGTATTGTATAAAATGCACATAAAGGTATATTTGCTTCACTTTTGTTATCTACCACCCTAACATGCAGCTCTTACCTGTTGGGCCTTCGAGGAGAGCTGCAGCTCTGTTCCTGCATGGAGGCGTAACTGGCTTTCTGAAGGCACCTGCACCAGGAGGAACGCCGACATGCTACGAACAACAACCCGAAATCTGTAACGGACATGAAAACCAGTCAAACCATATATAGCATTTCTGTATATTCACTCTCGGCATCCAGATTTGCTCAAACCTAATTTAAGCATGCTACGAGGTGTTAACAGACACATCAAACTTCTATAATTTCGTTATTGTTCAGCTCATTTCACTCTCAAACTCCACAAATATTACACAAGGCACCAAATTTGAGTATGTAATTTGTTATTTTTCAAGAACAATTATCTCGATCTTGTCACCTTTATTTCTAAATGACTTTCCAGGTATTGTTTACAAAAACAACTCCTTAAAAACATCACCTGTATTAAAATCTTTTCCCCACTAGTGTGGAGTAATCTTGCCATGCTATATGGCTGCAGTAAAACACATCTTGCCTGTTAGAGAGCGGTGACTTGCGTCCGAGGCCGATGGCTCCCAGGATGCCCGAGTTGAGCCGCTCCTCTCCCAGCTGGGCCAGGTGGTTCTGAAAGGATATCACTGAGAGCACCAGAGTGTCTAGCCCACACGGGTCCCCCTGATCCACCTGAACCTGTAGCAGGTGCAAGGCTTTGTGCCACCACAGAAACACCTTGGCTTCGTCTGCTGGACCACTGTAATAATGTGTATAAAATTGTACCCTCACCACATTATATATATATATATTTATATATAAATGTACTGTGTACATGTAGGATTAAAAAAAAAAATTCTTTATATGCCAATCACAGATACATGTGCAAGCAATGCTAAAACACATACAGACAATGGTAACTAACTAAGGCTTAAACACTTGCACTGGTTAATATGAAACAAAAGTGAATATAAAATTACTTAGGAAACACTTGGTTGATCCAGGAGTTAAGCAGCATCAGAATCTTCTTCTCATTGAGCAGAGTCTGCTCCATGTTGAGCTTTTGAAGGATGTAGACGTAGAGCGTGAGGTAGCTGCCGAGGGCCAGACTCTCCTGGATAAAGTCCTCCACAGTGAGTTCAGGAACCTGGAGAGAAACCAGAATAGGCCCCCAGCCAGAGTACTGGTCCACACAGCCACCTGAGACAGAGCCAGCAAATTAGGAATCACCAAATCAGAGACAATATCACACTGGCTACTTTACATAAATGTTTTATGCAAACTAAAACTAAAGACTCAACAGGTAAATGGCTTAAATGTAAAAGAGACAATATTTCTTAGTGTTGGGAGAAAATTACCATCAGTGAAGTAGGACAATATGCAGGCCTCAGTGGTGCGAGTCATATGGCGTACAGAAGCCAGGCATCTGCACGCAGCAGTGAGTAGAGGCAACACCAATGGACTTCGAGCCCTTTTCTCTACCCAGGAATGAAGCTTAGTGCCAAGTTGCTCTGCTGTTGACACACTTGCACCATTCAGTAGTGTCAACATCTCAGCAAACAGACTGCAGGTGGCCATGTGTCTCTGCCGAAGGTCTGTTTCTGATGGAATTAAATAATAATGATGCTGTAAGGGGGGCCTCAAGAGTTCTAATTAAATATCATGAAATTCAAGTAAACACGAAGTAATCCTATAACATTCGATAACCCCGGAACCTGTGTTTAATCAAAAGGAAAGCCGTATCCTCTTACCAGGTGGGTTGAAAAGAACAATGCACTCCAAAAGCCTCTCCATCTCTGTTTCTAGTGAGGCCAGACTGATGTTACCATTCTGATCCAGAGAAGTCAGAAACTGCACCATCAGATGGAGGAATGCTTGGCACTTTAAAGTCATGTCCTAATAGAAAAAGTGAATAGTGCAGGTCACTGACAAAAAAAGCTTAAGTGCTTATATAACTTGTAATAAATAATGCTAACCTTGTGATGCAATCCATCTAAGGTGGATCCAAAGCCGGCAGCCATCTTGAGGAGTTTGACTACTAATTGTGAGGATGTCTCTTGGCTGAGAACAAGGGAAGCTTGGTAGTGTGTGCTCACATAGCCTGTGACATTTTGGTATGAGGAGACGTCTACTAGGTGCCAGGGCAGAGACGTTGACTGGCCAAGGAGACTTAAAAGAGGGGAATCCTGTGGAGAAAATAAAAAATAAAAAGATACTTTTGGAAATATCAAAGGTAACTCAATTCTAAGCAGACTGTTGATGAAAAACCTTGTTTTGCCTTTTTTTTTTTTTTTTTTACATTAGAAAAGTTACAATGTGAGAAAGGTTACTGATGGTCGTGCCAGCTGAGGATCATTAACTGACAGCATAGAAAGCTACTCATAGTATGCATTTTCCTAAAAAATACTTCTGGTTTATACTTCTGATAGTAACAATGACAGCAAAAAAAAAACAACAACAGTGAACAATGAATGAGACACTGGGCGAATCACATGGAAAGTGTTTCTAAGAAATTTTCAGTAATCTGATGCATACTCTAACCAGTGTTTAAATCCACATCATTTTTTAAACACTTCAAGAAATGTGAATGACAGATGCTATGGAAGTCTTAAAATTTCCTGCAGGCTGATTAAATCAGTCATGTTAATGAAAGCTACAGCCTGTATAAAGCCTTGCTTTATTCTCATTATAGTTTATAGTTTATCAACTGTAATCAAATCTTTGTGGGTCTGCGTGATGCAAAATACCAGGTTTGCAAGAAAGTAAACTGTAAATTGGTGTATCTGGATGTGATTTGTTGTCACAGAGAAGATATTGTATTAGACAGACCTCTCTGAGAAACATGAATAACAGCATGAATATGACTTAAGTGATATTTTTAGAAAGTGTTTGGAGGCTATTTTATAAATAGCTTAGTCTACAAAACCAGGCATATAAAGAATAAAATATTAGGATCACATTCATACACATTCCAGCATAAGTTATTCTTACAGTGGGGGAAATAATTATTTGTTCCCCTGCTGAATTTCTAAGTTTGCTCACTTACAAAGAAATGAATAGTGTCTAATTTTTATGGTAGTTTCTTTTAAAGGAGAGCTACAGAATATCAACCAAAAATCCAGAAAAAAACACACACCATAGTACTATAAAACTTATACTACCATAGAAATTAGAGACTGTTCATTTCTTTGTAAGTGAGCAAACTTACAAATTCAGCAGGAGATCAAATAATTATTTCCCTCACTGTATGCCTTTTTTCCAAAGAAAGAAATAAAAAATATTTTCAAATCCTTTCTGTGCACAGTTTGCTTGTTCTCCCTGTGCCTGCGCGAGTTTCATTCGGGTGCACTTGTTTCCTTCGGGCGCTCTGGTTTCCCACAACCCAAAGATTAGTTAAACTGGCTGCTCTAAATTGCCTGTAGGTGTGAATGTGAGCATGAATGGCTGTTCATCTCTGTGTTAGGCCTGTGATATATTGCCGACCTGCCCAGGGTGTACCCTACATCTCCAGCACAAAGTCAGCTGGAATTGGCTTCAGCTTCCCTACGACCCTATAAGCATTACATACACTGGAGCATATCTATAAGTGTTTTAGATAATGGATGGATGGGAGGAAACCCCACAAAAATGTACTTATGTATTATTTTAACTTGCAATCATGCATTCAAACTAAAAATGAACCAACTATAAGCATATTTAAGGCGATGATTTTTCATAATGTGACTGAAAACTATTACATGAATGTGAACACTCACAGGTTTGCTAATAAGATTGACCTCTTTGGCTAAGAAGACCATTAGGTAAAGAAGATAGACCACCATCATGTGGGCATCGGCACTTGGCTGTGCGCTCAAGGAATCATTTAACACACTGATCCAGTTGACTTTACAAAGAACCTCGCCCATGAACAGGAAACAGCTCTTCGGGCTTCCTCTTTCCACCTGGAGGAGAAAAAAAAAAAAGAAAAAGAGATTTAGAACAAGAGTGAAACATTATGTGAATCATGTATTTACAGGATGTCCCAAAAGTCTGGCTCCATGGGAATTTCTCCTTAGATGAAATCTAAGAGGAAATCATCTCTGCATGTAACAATATCAATTTATATTGATATATATTATGAAATGCTCAAAATTCTTGTTTTCAGTGTATACACAGAGTTGTGAAGTCCAAGGCCATCAATGTTAGCATTTTATTGTAATGATACCTGTATTGACTTTTAGGACATCCTGTATTTAATTAGTAGATCATGTAAATCTTTAAGCAAACAGTTGTGCCCATGTCTATGGTACTTTCAAACCCTGTATACTCTGATATGTGTGTGTGTGAAGTGTGTAGAGGCTTCTTACATTGAAGAACTGGTTCATGAGGATTTGGTCTGGATAAAGATCTTTCCAAGGCAGCTGGCTGTACTCGGTGTGATAAATATACAGAAGATATTCTGGCATTTTTGGAGAGGTGCATCTCTTGCAGTACTGCATAAGATGAAGCCACAGGGCACCTTTTTGTCCTGGCAGCAGGCGATCTGATCAAATAATCAAGCAAGTTAGTGGTAGTGCTACTCTGAGTATGAATTTTAAAAATTAGATAGATTTTTTGATACACCTGGTATACCATTAGATTGACCATGACATCCTTACCTTTGAATTTGTCATGTAAGGTTGCAGTAAGTTTTGTGCACAGGCTGACCAGACTGACCGCTACCGTGGTGTCTGATTCAAGCCAGGGAGAACAACGAGGGTTGCTAGGTAAAAAAATTAAATAAATAAATAAAACGAAAAGCATCAAATACAGTCATTGTGTTGTTCGGCTGTGAACACTTATGCAACACTATGAGTAAGCAGGAGAGGAGCACACCTTGCATCATCTGTGTCCAGGACCAACATCCAGGGGCTAAAGAGTTTAGTCAGCTTTGTATAGAGCTCTTCAAGAGCTGCAATAAGAAATACATCACAGAGTACACATTAAAACAACACATTACCATAACAAGGAACAAGGCACTTCTGCCATTCTGGATGTAACAGGCACTGAAAAGAGCAGTAAACATGAACATCTATACTATACATGCAACGACAGATCACAGCACATTCCTGATCAGCTAACTGAATAACACCAGTGTTATTTTTGCTAAATTATTAAAACTGGGATATCAGATCTTTGCCTGGAAGTATTTCTTGTGTTTTAATACTTTTGTTCATTTCCCATGACATAACTGTACTCGTGTAAGTAGGAGGAGTCCTTTGGATGTTATGGGGTGAGGGCTTATGAGGAGTTACGACAATGAGAAGGAAAAACTAATCAAAATTTAGAAATTGCTTTTCTTTGACAAAAAAAAACATACAGAGCTTGTTTAAAAATGAGTACGCCATCACTATTTTCTCTTATAGAGTATAAGACACATTCAGATTTGTTGTAATGGAGTAGACTGAACCAAACATGGCAAAGTGTGCCAATACTTTAACCTGAATATGATATTTGAGTTTTTAAAAAAAAAAAAAGCAAATATAAAAATATAAGGAGTTTAAGATTTTCTGTTGATGAACTACAGACTGCATTCTAACAGGCATCTAAGTGTAATAAAGGGGTTTGCAGAGCTGTTGATATTATAAATAAATTAAGTAATAATCTGAATTAATGTTGCTGTGTGTGAGTAAATAAAAACTAATCTGAGTTCATGATACTGTAGGTAAATAAATAAAAAAAAGAATCTGAATTATTATATTTCATGACAAAATTGTTATTGCCTAAAGTTGCTATAAGTCTTAGGAAAAGGATGATAAAATGTTGAATCAGATTTGTTACTGTACTGGTAAATACTGACCAAGGAAAATCTTTAATAAGTATTACTCAAAATAGTCACAAAAGCAGCCCTGACACACGTCAGACTCTGATTAGCACATTTAATCATTTCATTCGTGTACCTTTGACCAGTCTTCCACTCCCCACAGGCTCCTTGCTACAGATGTTCAACTCCAGATCAATAAGGTAACTGATCAGATATTCCCAGAACATCCTGACCTCCTGAATGTATGGCCTCCATTTGGAGAGGAGGCCGAAGCTGCGAATGTCTCCTTTAGACAGACGGAGCTTAAGGAAGTAGTTTGAGAGCCATTCGATTGTTTCATTGACCTGGAAAGAAAAGTACAGCACTGGGATTATGGTGTGCTGGTACACCAAGGTATCAACATACCATGACAAGGAAATATATAATAATGATTAACTGTTCTTATGTATACTCTTTTTTATAACATCATCACAAAAATGCTAACACAATACTTTCACATACTACACGTCCAACCCACAACTGATTCTGCAGAGGGTTGCAGATTCAGACACCAGATCCAAAAGCTCATTTATTTACTCTTACCTAGTTTAGTGCAGTACTGTTAAAATACTACTAATACCTATTGTTATCTAGTTAACTAACTTACTTTATATGCACTTCAAATGGAGATGCTATTTCAAAAGGCCTAGCTAGACCAACAAACTGTCCATGTTATAACCTTCATGAAAAATGTTGTTTTCAGCGTGGCTTGTTTGTCTGTTTACTTGTCCGAGTTTCATGAAACTTGGTGGAAGGTGCACCATGGGCCAAGGAAGACAAAACATAGCCAATGCAGAAATACGATGATGATTCCATTTAAAATATATCCAGACATACAGTATAAAGTGGTTGCGGTTGCAGATTTGCATATCATCGAAGAGTCGACTATTGTCCTTGGCGAAGTTCTGTGCTCCACAAGTGCCCTTCTAATTTTAAACATTGTCCAGTCTTCCATACCTTACTGCTAAAAATATACCTCATGTTAATGACATCTTGTAAGCTAATCTGTTAATGTTTACAAATTTGATTTATGAGGAGTGAAACAGAAAATAGTCAGTAGACCAGGGCAAACACTCAGATTTATTTTGAAACATATCAAACCTTATTATTGGATCATTATTATCCTACAAACTGCACCAACTAGCATGCTGCATATTATAACCCCTAAACCCCTTAAGCTAGTTTGCGAACATCAGCAAATGGTTCACATCGAAGCTAGCGAGCTAAAACCATCCATCCTTATAATCAGCTAGCAATCTATGAGTAATTTTTCGAATTGATTTATCAGTAAGTACAATCAAAAGGTTACATGGCTTACAAGATAATTGAGCCTGCTGATTTTCCTTACTATTATTATTAGTTTTAGACTTTGTTACCAGGAACATTTTCTGCTTGTCTGAAAACCGTGAAATTGAGCAGTATGATTATCACACATCACAGGCTTAGCCGGGTTTTAGAAGGGCATTTTGCTCTGATTCACACTTCTGTTCAGTCACAAGGAAATAATACAGTAATCATTTAACAGCAACAGAAATGATTTCTTCTCTAAGATGAAACAGAGGTTACAACTGTAATTGTATAATGAATTTAATAAATGTGAATTTAATAAATGTGTATTACCTGTTGAGGGGAAAGACAGACCGAATGTGTGGAGGATGTTTTGGACACTTTATTTTTGCGATTAGCAGAGCAGCCGAGCACTTTCAGTGAAGCCCTCCAGCAATCTGCGCTGAGAAGCTGCTCTGAGCTACCTGTCATACAGGAATGTCCATGTTGTAGTTTGTAAGTGAAAATGCATGTAAATGAACTGTAGACTTGTAGTCACGTAACAATATTACACCGTTTTACATCCCATCTAGAGATAATTCGGCTGTGCCCAGTACACATTACTCACTCTGAGTGAATAGTCTGAGGAAGTCACTGTAGTGATCAGGAAACTGGTAAACCAGCAGCTGCGTCCAGTGTTTACAGAAAAGGTTAAAGGGCATGAGAACCTCAGGCTCAGGCTCCAAGCCACAAGCTGTGAGCGCCAAATGGATGAGTTCTATCAAACGACTGCGATCGGTGAATGGTGGCAGGCTGGCGGAGAGCCATTGAACAAGGTCAAACTGGAGGAGACACAAAGGGGAATATGAAACTTATATAAAGCTGTATTAAGGCTTTTAGAAATGTACTTTTAATGAAATACTTATGAGTAACTCCATAAACTGTTCCTCTTAGAACTTTTTGCTGCCCCAAGTGTGATACTTTGAGAACCTTCATACTGTTTGTTTTTTTTCCCTTAAAATATCAGAACAGTATTGGAAACAAGAGAATGCAACAGTTACGGCAAAGCAATGTTAATAAAAAAAAAAATGCACCTTTGTGAGGAGCATGAAGATGACGTCCCCACTGTCGGCGTGAAGAGCCGTCACTACTTCTTCATACAGAGCCACCAGTTCAGAAGGTGAGGCATTGGGAGTGAAGTAGGGAGACAGCAGGTTACACAGACGTCTGTTCTGCAGGATGGTCTTCAGCATGCGCTTACACTCTGCTTGAGTGTCCCGAATGAAGACCTGAGACCAGGAAAATCAGGCTATTTAGTAATCAGTACTTACTACATAGCCAAGTTGGTAAATATAGATTAATTTCTGTATATGCATATCCTTTTTAAAAAAAAGGAAACATTTCATATGCAACTGTGAGTAATATGCGATTATGTGAAAAATGTGAAGCTGCATTTCATCTTGAAAAACGTGATCACATTATCATGAAAAATTAACTTGTGAAAATAAATGAATCATGTGAGTAAAAAGTAAATACAGTAAATTAAAAAAACATGTCCTACATGTGAAATTCATGTGGCTTTTCCATAAGATTACTAATGTAATCAGTATTATCCACATGATTATGTTCTCGATGTACGTCTCCGTCTTGTACTTGACGTAAACCAGCACACCCAAAATGAACCGAGTGAATAATGTTATTTATGTATTGTTGACCACAAGGAAATTTAGAGACAATGTTCCAGAGAGTGCACCCTTGCCCTAAATTCATGACAGAAATCCGTTTTTACGTGCCTCTTAGTTTCACATCCTCTTTTCCCATAGCTTAAAATATCACTTTTAGAGCACATTACTATGAGAGCATATATAACTTTTAGATTCTTTCCAATAAAGAGTTAACTTGTTTGCTTGAGCTTGGCGTCTCCAAATTTCTTATAGGTGAATTTCCACACCATCATACATAACCAAAACTGCATGTTTCCTACAAACACCACAAAACCTCAAAAAGGGGAAAATAAAACCCGTGATGCAAGTAAACATAAAATCTGCTTTAATAAATGACTCTACCTGCCCCAGGATCTCCACACAGGAAGTGAAAAACTGGCGTGTAGGCGGGTGTCTCTGGGTGTCCTCACAAATTAAAGACACGACCTGATAGAATGCTGCAATGCCTACTTTCCCCATAGCAGGTGATGGGTGTAACTTGTACGCATTAACTAGCGTCCTGAAGAAGGAAAAATACAAAAAAGATGATGATTACAAGCTTTATTAATGACAAGCAATGTACAATGATGCCGCAAGTAATCAAAACTTAATGCGTCACTTAATACTAGAAACCAAAAAAAAACCCCTACTAGAATAAAACATAAAAATACTAAGATTCTGTAACAAAAAATGGCTGAAAAATGCAACACAGATGAGCAGGGTACTGACGTTATGAAGTTCTCAGTATGCACAGCAGCTTCGGCTAGGCTCTGGAGAATAGGTTTTACTGCGTCTGTCTGAAGCTGCTTAATGTCACTCTTCAAGGATTGAATCTGATTCTGCACTGGTTCCACTTTGTGCATGCCTGCGTACTAGATAACATGAAAGACAGCAGATTATGCAGGGAAATCAGAAGATAAGTGCATGAATACAGAACACGGTGAAATCTGGTCAGAAGTTAATATATACTGATGTGTCTATAACACACCTTAACTGTTATATGTGCAGGGCCCAGGCAAGGCTGCCCTCCTTTACCACTGCACTCCAGCTGCATGAAGAGCTGCTCCTCACGGTTGGTATAGAGTTGAGGCAAAATCTCTAGAAGCTCATTGTCCAGCGCCACCTGCTGCGTCTCGCGCACTGCTGCTAACCTGAGGAACATATTCAGTTAGACTTTTTATGTATATCAAGTGAATACTAGGCATTTGAAACCTCTATGATTTTTAATTCTAAAACTTTTTGCGATTAAATAACTATATTTTGAAAAGGTTTTATAATGCTTATAATGGAATTGGAGGATGGAAGTTTGGTCATCTTTCATAAAAAATGAGCAAAGGTAGTATTTTGATCTGAAACATATCTCCACGTGTTTCAAAATGTGTAAAAACTATTTTAAGAATAGTATAATCTTTCTGTATTCTGTATTAACATAACATGTCAAATGTTCACCTGTTTTTTTTTAATCATGAGTGAATTACTAATTTAAGGTAAGGAGTCTTCAATTGTTTAAGTGAAAATTGTTTAAGTTTATTTTCTACAATATGTTTTTTAATTATTCAAGAGTAGACGGTATGTGAAATCTGATGATCTATAGTGGTTGATGAAATTTCAAGATGCATTAAATGGGTAGTCATACAATCACAGTTACTATAATCGGAATCATCCTTTACAGCCTTAAAGCTAGAACATATCTTACTTGGCTTGGTACTGTAGCTTAGTGAGATCTTCTTGAATGAGAGTAGTAGATGCATGTACATCAGACAGGCTGCCAGTAGAGATATCAGGCACTGGGGCCTTCATAGGAACTAATAATAACGCACACTGGGGGGCATCGTGTTTCTTCAGGTTAGTGAGGATACGCTCTCTTGCTGAAAGGAATCCAACGGAGGAGAATTTTGAGAAAGAAACATTCAGAGGAAGTAATCTGAAGAACAATCATGTTTTTCTATTCTCATTTTTAATAATTGAAAAAAAAAAAAAAAAAAAAAAAAAGAAATCTTGTGACTATGGTAGAAGAAACAACATTGCTGCAAAGAAGAGCATCATTCCCACACACTGTTTACTACATTACAGACCAAAAATGTTGTCAATTACAAACAGAGTCGATAATATCAACATTAATAATGTAAAATAATGCACTCTGCTCAAATATTCAGTTTCATGCATTTTAACATGTACTATAAGCTTTAAAATAAACAATAACATGAACAAACCAGCCTGAGGATTGATGAAGTCAGTGAAGATGGAGTTGCAGCTCCTTTGGGAGAATGAAGGCTCACTTCTGACTTTCACCCACAGGTTAAGAACTTCGTTCAACTCATGTTGTACTCGCTCGATGTCCATATACTCCATCCATGGCTCCTACATCATATTAAAATTCCATTCCACTTGATTGAGTGTGATCAAAGTAGCATTACTTGTATCACAAAACACACGATTATCACAGTATTATTATCCAAGATCCATCCATCATCTATACTGCTTATCCGTTAAGGGTTGAGGGGAAGCTGCAGCAAAATCCAGCTGACTTTGGGCAAGAGGTGGGGTACACCCTGGGAAAGTCGCTAATCTGTATGGACAGCCATGCAAATTCACATTCACACATATGGCCAATTTAGAGTAGCCAGGTGACCTACTCTGCATGTCTTTGGGGAGTGGGAGGAAACTAGAGCACTTGGATGAAAGCCAAGCCCATCATCCAAGATTTCATATATAATTAAATCATATAAACATTCTCAGATAAAGAATGTCTTTAAAAACATTCTCACATGATTAGAACATGACTTATTGTTTTTCATTTTGGTAGGATCCTACCTGCTGGCCTTGCATAATTGTGGCTAGCCGATGGGCATCATACTGTTTTGGCAATGAGGGCAAGTACAGTTCCTGCTTCTGTATGCTTTCATCATCCAGCCATAGTGTAAAGGCACTGAAAAGCCTTGAGGGGAAAAAAAAAACAAAAACAAATTTTAGGGTTTCTGAGTATTATGACATGTAATAACACATACGATAGCTCTCCTAATAAATGCATAAAAAAAAACATATAAAGAAATATTATACAGACCACACATACATTATAGTATCTAATTACATAATAACATTAAGAATTTCATTTCATGAATAAAAGTGTTACATTTTAAGATCACTTCACTTAGGATGTCACGTATGCAGTGTCACCAACATGTAGACATACCTAACTAGTTCAACATGCAGCTCAGGAGAGGTCATGGACTGAGTCACAGGGGTTCCTGGCATAGTCTCTCCCTCACTGTGTGCGTCACTGGATGGACTCAGTACTTTCAGGGCCTTACCAGCTGCATGGTGAAAGTCACACACCTCCACCAGTCGCTGTTTGAGCTCCTTTAGCAGAGCAATGTGTGCAGCACTGTGGAAATAGCGCTTCCCAATACAACCTTTAGCTTCCAGTCTAAAAAAAAGAAAATCACATTGACTTCAGGACTTTTAAAGCTACACTGTGTGTCCAAAAAAAAGGATTTAACAAAAGCATATAGGTAAGTGCCTCCCATTGGATAATTATGTTTCAGTTGGCAACAAGTTATTTAACCATGACTGATGCAGTGAGTAGCTTCTCGTTTCTTAAACAACCATGTCGGAAGACATCCTGTGGTCGTGGAAAAGATGTTTTTGTGAAACATCTAAGGAGATTGCTGAAACTACAAAAATTGGGTTAAGAACTGTCAAATGCATTATTAAAAACTGGAAGGATAGGGGGGAACCATCATCTTTGTGGAAGAAATGTGGTCACTGAAACGTTTGGTGAAATCAAATCGTAAAAAAAAAAATCAACGGCTGAACTCATGGCTACGTTCAACAGTGACAGTAATGGCATTTCCATACGCACAATGCGAAGGGAACTCAAGGGATTGGGACTAAACAGCTGTGTAGCCTTAAGAATACCACTGATCAGTGAGGTTAATCGGAAACAAAGGCTTCAATTTGCTAGGGAGCATAAAGCTTGGACTCTGGAGCAATGGAAGAAGGTCATGTGGTCTGATGAGTCCAGATTTCCCCTGTTCCAGAGTGATGGGCACATTAGGGTAAGAAGAGAGGCGCATGAAGTGATGCATCATGCTTAGTGTCTACCGTACAAGCCTGTGGGGGCAGTGCTATGATCTGGGGTTGCTGCAGTTGGTCAGGTCGAGGTTCAGCAATGTTATGTGCCCTAAGAATGAGGTCAGCTGACTGAATATACTGAATGACCAGGCTAAAATTGTGAAAGAGTGTTTCAGGGAGCATGAGACATCATTTTCACACATGGATTGGCCACCACAGAGTCCAGACCTTAACCCCACTGAGAATCTTTGGGATGTGCTAGAGAAGAATTTGTGCAGCGGTCTGGCTGTCCCATCATCTCTATAAGATCTTGGCGAAAAATTTATGCAATTCTGGATGGAAATAAATGTTGTGACATTGCAGAAGCTCATCGAAACGATGCTACAGCGAATGCGTGCCGTAATCAAGCTAAAGATGGTCCAATGAAATACTAGTGTGTGACTTTTTTTTGGACAGGCAGTGTATAAAAGCAATGTTGTAACAGATGGAACAGCAGAAACCCACCCGAACTCTGGGCCAGGCTGACGAAGGTAGAGATGTAGGAATTTCTGCCAGATGAGGGGCAGAAGCGGGTGATCTGCTGATGTAGACAGGGCCTGATGAGCCCATCGATAGACCATGAGCCTCTGCAAGCAAGGCACCACATGCAGCTTCAGACGCAGCTGAGCTTTCTAATGAAGCAGAATAAAGCAGCAAACAATTAAAATATTATATCCAATGTTTATGTACATGAGCACAAACATTTAATGTTACACTTTCAAAATCTATCAAAGCACCTAGCTAAAGAACTTAACAGGAACTTAGTGGTTAGGAAAGAATATACTGTAAAATGAATAATGGAATAATAAATCGGCACAATAAAGGAAAAAAGTAAAGGAATAAATTTTAATGCAAGACATATTTGATATTTTACAGTATTTCTCCATGTGTCCATTTCCTTAATTCAAATCTAGAGGATGGGCTTAGTTGAGAGCAGAGGAAGGAGATGAAGTAAAACAAACCTTGAGCGCCTGGTCGGGGGCGAGAGCAGGGTTGGATACAAGCTCGTGCTCCACACAGCGTCGCAGCTGAGAGTCTTCCTCAAAGATAGACTCCATGTTTAAAACCAGCCAAGCAAGCCACACCTACAGGCAGACAGCATGTGTGGGAGTACGGATTATGAGTGTGCTTTACTTTCTGGTTTTGTTTATGAAAATTTGCTATGAGAAAGAGAGTGCTTTAATCAATGAAGCAAAATGCAGCACAATACACATACCTCGCCAGTCAAAGCATTGCCCTCAATAAAGGAAGGAGTGATGTTTCCTGCCATGATCCAACCCATTAGAGATGACAACAGACCTTTATCGCCATGGTAACCTAGTGCATTCTGCAATCAGACAATATTATTATTGTCTTATTATTTTATTTTCCCTTTCATTATACACAAATTGGAATGGGATTTTACCTTATGTTGTTGGTAAAGCAGTTTATGGAGACAGTCCTCCTGCTGGTGGAGGAAAGCAGCACGGCACAGATGGTCCAGGAGGTACAGAACGGTTTTGTCTCTGTGCCAAAGGTTCTGCTTGGTCAAAACCTGCATCCAGAATTCCAGAACGGCGACAGCTCCGACTCTGCCGGCTCTGGAGCTCTCCAGGATGTGAGCCTGAAACACAATAAAAAGAGAGGACCTGTACAGTACATGTTTTTACATGTTCCCATAGACTTTTAACCACTTCTTCCAATATACTCATAGACCTAGGACTGTCGACAATATATAAACCCACCTGGATTACGCTATTAAGAAGCTTGATGTTCTCACAACTGGAGGTGCCAATAAGATGCTGAGCCACCTTGAGTGTCACCTGTTGGGTCATACCCTGGGGTGCCCCACTGTCAAGCTGCAAAAACAGCTGGACACAGTTCAGGAACCTGTAAGATAGAAAATATAGCACTGGAAATAAAGTCTAAATAGAGTTATATTTGTTGTTTGTTAATTATTAATGTCATTAATATTTAAGGCTACAGTTGAGGAATCTAGTTTTAATGTTTTTTTTAAGACCACAAGAACAGTTATAGCAATATTACTGCCAACCCATTATAAATGCAACATCTGTTTAAGGCAAAGCCATACTACTGGCTCTGTACCATCTGGCACTTCTTAGTTACATTTGGTTTAGTGACAAAAACAAGTGTGGGACATTTCTAATATGATAACAGGAATGCTTCCTAACTGTTCATTCTTGAGGAGGTAGAAGGGGCAGTGATAGGTCATGGGTAGAATGTTTTCCAGCACATGGATCGCAGCTTTGAGGTGGCGAGACTGAACCAAGTTCTTCAGCAAGGGAATGCCTTCACTGCAAAACTTCTCTAAACTGCAGCAAGAGAAACAGTAATTGAAACCAAGAACAGTTAACATGTACATGCAAATCTCTAGCAAGAAACAGATAATAAATAGAGATTGACATAATATCATGGATTTTTAGTTGGTTTCTAAACCTGTGCCCAACGGTGCTCATGTCCAGTGCTAGGAAACAGCCAATAGGGATGCCTGCTTTGACGGCTTTAAGCACCGGGTGCATGGTGGGCGAGTCGGTGACCTCCAGGACATTAGGCACATCGGAGGAAGGCAGTGGACACCAGGCACCCTGGGGATTCCTTTCATTGGTGTGGAGCTTAAGCCGCAGCGCTAAGTCCCATGCCCACTGGTTAAAGGACGTCTCAGGAGCCTGGCCCAGACGCATGATATTGGCTAGATAAGACATCTGAGGAATAAGTGAAAGAGTAAAATAAGCAGAGGTGTAAATTGCATCATGCTTATTATCCACAGTTTCTCTAGATAGAAAAAAAAAAGTCCTGTAGTAAGCATCAAATTTGAAATGAACTCATTTTGTGCATAAAATTTTAAAATTTCTCAGTTTAAACATTTATGTTATCTATGTTCTGCTGTGAATAAAATATTGGCTCATGTGATTTAAGAGTCTTTTAATTTTCATTCTACTCAAATTTAAAGAACATCCCAACTTTTCTGGAATTGGGGTTGTATGTCCTGAACAAGCATAACTTGCAGTGGAAGGTCTAGCTTGGTTGGTTGTTATGGTTACCGGTTATTCAGGCTGCCAGTCAATGGGTATTTTACTACGGTTGTTAAAACTTTGTACAACCAATCTATTATACAGGTGTCCCATTATATGAAGTTATTAGACACCTAGCCAGGTAATCAGAAAAGAGTATTTCTTGTCTAATAGTATTTAACATAGCGGCATCCAATGAGCATGCTACATGGCCACATTTTGGATTCTTGGAAAACTGCATGAGTACTTGTTTGAGGCCTTCTGAGATGATGCCAGCATACGGTTTGTCTGTTAGGTATTTCTGATAAGCCTCGACCACAAGCAGCGCCACTTCACTATGTAATGCAGCAGGGAGGGCAAGGCAACCATTCTGAAAACAAAATACATACAAAAACATAAATATAGACAATATTCTACATTTCATTTTGATGCTACACTGGAGGCTCTACAAATTTTCAAGCCTAACCTGCACAGAAATCAGCTCTCCAACAAGCACTTGTAATAAAGGTCACTGCTATACAGATATGAGATGTGCCTATTGTGTATGTAAATTCTTTGGTGAACAACTGTGTGTGCATCATATAGAATCTCTAAAACTTATAAGATCTCTTAACACATGGAAATCAGTTATGGTAATTAATGACACGTTTCTTTATTTGTCCAGAAATCCTATCCTCTCAAAATAACACATACATATAAATCCTGCTTGCACTACACAGAATGTAAAATACTGGGAAAAGCAGATTAGAAGCTCACTCACAGGCTGGAATCCCCAGTTAAGACCCTCCAGGATAATGCAGGCCAGTTTGTTCTCGACTGCAGAGAGGTTGTAATCCAGCAGCCAACCCCGAATGACTCCAATCTCATCTTCATTGGGGCTCCACAAGTGCAGAGGAAGCTCCTTAAACAGGTATAAAGACACCTGCAGACATTGAGCAGATAATATTAGTGGTGGATGAATATCAGAAATACAAACTCAGCCAAAATAAATTATACACACTTCAGGATATATATAAATATAAATATAAATATTTTAATACTAAATTTATTCAGACATCATGAGATTAATACAAATTACCTTAGGCCTCTACAATTACAAGAGGTGCTCAAAGTGGTGGCCATTAGCTTCCAGACATTTTTGTGTAGAAGTGTTCCTGAAGTGTGTATACATTTATTTTTTGGCTGACTGTGTATTAGTTAAATATTATTAATATTATTTTCTAACTTCTAACTAAGTCTAACTTCTGTGTAAACCATAAAACAGACAATGTTCTGTCACGTGCTCTGACTGATTTGTATATTTGAGACAAGATAAGGCTAGAGCCTATTACCAACATTATTTAATCTGTTTTGAAACAAATACATTTTGTAATATTTTAATTCTCAAACAGGATTGCACGATTCCTCACTATGAGAAAAAAAACAGCATATTATTTCCTAAAAGCAAAAGAAGACCAAAATGCATAAGACATAATACTAATAAAATGAATATAAGTTTATTGTTATAGTCTCACAAGGAGTCAAGTTATTTGAAGTTACACACCATGCCGACTTTGTCAATTGTCTCCTTCAACCTCTCGAGCAGAATGGAAATGACGTCTGGGTGAGCTGTGGCTATAGCAGCTAGTAGCTCTCTCCCCACTTTAGAGAAGATCTCCCGTGTGGCCACACTGACATAAGACACCTGAGTAAGAATAAAGAATAAAGTGAAGTGAAGAAAAAATTGAACAGCTGACTACACTAAACCTTAGGCAAAGTTCAAGTACAAAAGAAAAAACAAGTGAATAAAAAATGGTAATGGAAGAGGATAAGTGCAAAGACCACTCTTTGATTGTGACTTATTTATCTGCATCTATTCTTAGTGTCACATACAACATACAAGTACAGTACAGTGAAAGCCTTTCCTTTGCATATTCCAGCAGGGGTCAGAGTGCATGATCATCACATTAGAGTGCCTGTGTAGCAGAGAGACTTAAGGACCTTTATAAAAGTCCTATTTGTTTGTGCTGGGACCTGAACTCACAACCTTCTCATCAGAAGAGCAGTGCCTTAAGCACTGAACAATCAGTGCTGCCAGACTTTGGTAACCGTATCCATGCTTCCGTGTGGTGAAAGCACGCCATTTTCTGTATTAGGTCTTGTAACGGTTTTCCTGATCACACTTAATCACACCTTCCCGAGCAAACTACTTTTGCACTTGAGCTTTTCATGCCTTAAATAAGACTTAAATAAGACACGTATTAGTGGTGGTTTTAAGTTTTTATACATTTCAATAAGGTGCACTCAAATAAATAAACTGTCAACAAGAATACAAGAGCTCCTGTGCTTGCTACTAACAACATCTGCTGACTTAAACATGACTGAAACTCTTCAAACAGGTCTTAAACTAAAATGAACATGGAATTTTGTTTTGTATCCTAACCCTAGGTTTACTTTTTTCATTCAGACTTTTGCACTGAACTGTACTGTAAAAGCCCCCACAATGTGTGTGGGAATGAAATCACCTTGTATATCTCCAGCACAACGGTCCTGACAAACTCGGGGTCTGCGTCAGTGCGTTTGGGTTGAGCCATGTGAGCAAACGCTGTCAGCAAACAAATTCCATCTGAACTATTTATCTCTGACAGCCAGGCCTCAAACTTTTCCTGGTGACCTGGTTCTAAACAGATAAAAACACATACATGAATCTACACACACCCACAACAACCCAAATTGCATTTTGTATTCTTATGTTGAAATTGCTTAATCATTATTTCCTTATATATACCATATAAATGCTAATTCTAATTCATACACTGTCCAAGAAGTTTACTGCAATTAGACACTGATTGGTTGGCTATATTATGTTTGTAATTTATTCCTAAATTAACTGTGCTCCTAGTTCTAAAGCACTATCACCTTGGAGGCTCTGGATACAGCTCTCTACGCTCAGACTGCAGCCAAGCCTATCCAAGCCATCCATCTCAGCACACTGCATGATGTAGAAGATCTTCCATAGCATTGCACTGGACAGCGTTCCATAAGGCATCTCTGACATGAAGAGCCAGATGCCGAGTCTGAGGTATACAGAGTGGTGAACGAGACATAGGATTAGTGTTTGAACGGGAAGAAGCTAAAACATTCTGTCAGATACAAAACAGAATAAGGATAAAAGGATAAAATTCCTAAGAAAGAGCATTACTTAATACACCTTGAGAAAACTAGTAAATGATTGTACGGTTCAACCACCAGAAACTCTTTTTACTGTAAGGATTATGTCATTTTATGTCTACGAGAATCCAGGCTACACAGGTTATACTGAGTGTGTATACATTTACAACCATCACACCACTTATTATTATTGAATTATACTATAAAACAATTTATAGTTCAAGCACTGTTTAAAGTAGTTTGTTAAGAGCATACACACAGGAAGAGACTAGAATACGATGTGGCAACCAGAGACCATGGAATGTTGATGAAATTCAGCAACATGTAGCGATGATGGGTGAAATAACAGTCGGTGAAGCAAAGTGAGCAGGTAACGAGTTAAACTAATCTCAACGTTGAGGCGACTACCAATGGGAACCACGGATACTGTTGACTGGCCAATAAATATTGCGCATACAACAATTCATCCAATTCACAATTTGATTTGATTCCTGATACTGGGTTCACAATTTAATTTTCCCACGATTTAAAAAAAAAAGAAGAAAAAAAAAGAAAATTAAAAGAAAATTGTATTACCAAAAAAAAGGCAACATTTATTTTCCTATTCTTTATCAACTTGTTTATCAAATATTCCTTTTGTTAAATTAAAACAATATACTTGTTTTTTTAATAACCAACAATAATTATTTATGAACATTTGTAAAGGTTGTAAGATACAGTAGTGTATTAACTGAAATATTTCATTTAAAAAAGATGGAAAAAAGTTAATGACAAGCTTTTCCTTAAAAATTAAAAAAGCTTAAATATAAAACAACCTCCATTTACTTCGATTTCTTGTTGAATCTGTTTGTAAATTTAATCACACAAAAGCTCGTTTTAGATGTTTTTGTGCATGTGTCTTTTCGTGGCATTAGAGCTATGTCACTTCTGCCGATAGTGACGTCACGCGTATTCCGACGTTATTGCACAGTCTGCTGTCTAAATAATGCAATTGCAGCTAGGAAAAACTAAGAGATGAATCATGATTCATTTTAATGTTCATTGATATGAATAGTCATAAATTTATATTGTGACTTATTGATGCACGATATACATTTACATGCCTAATAAATATACAAGAGGGATATCTAGGCAACCAGAGCCTGGAATGTCCACTAGCGACAAACTTTCAGCTACAAAGTGATGGCGGAGGACAGAATTACATCCTGTAGACACCACATTAGGCTAACTTGAATTTCGCTTATTTATCATAAGATCAACAAGAGGTAATGTATACGTATAAAATAATCTCACCTTTTAGCCTTGAGGACATGCAAGACTGCACGTAGAAAGAGGTGGTCAAACTCCACCTGCAGTTTCTCCATGGAGAACGACTGCTCCTGCATGGTGGTTCTGCTTACTCCCGTTAAACTGACATACTGCGCCCAGTGATCGCTCACATAGCACAGGGTCATCCTGAGGTCAGGAAATGTAAAGTCACCTCTGAGTTCACTGTATGAACTCTTGAGTTAAATATATAACAGAAATTAGAATGACAAAGGATTGGATAAGTAATAAAATTATCAGCTGACCTGATAATGTGACCAATCCTCTTCACAAACTGTCTGTAACAAGCTCGGTTGTAGGTCTGCAGACCAACAGCTAGCAGCTCAACAAGCGACGAGGCAAAAGCAAATATCTTCATCATTTTCTGACTTGTGGTGGCTTGGGGTTGGTAATTGCCTAAAGAATGCACAAATGAATAATTTTGTTATATACATTAGTTGATGCACCTTAAGACTTTGGTTTATATTAAACATTATACAAATGTCAGTATATTTTAATATACTTTATTTGGATATATTTTAATCTGAGCTTTTTTATTTTTATTAAGGCAAATGCAACTATAATTTGTGAAATAATCCTAAATGATTCTTATGTAACTAAGGTGGTTGTAAATTGCTGACCTTTTGAGGACATCCCCAGTAAGTGTTTAAAAAGTTCATCAAATGGAAACTGAGAGAGAAGAGCAATAAGGTCATCTTCTGATAACAGCAGCCAGCTTGTCTCTGGGTCTTCATCCTGAAAGCAGAGAAAAATATCTGTGATAAAATACAGACTTAATAATTACCTGTTAAATGGATGACTATTTGTTTAGTCACAAGACTACCGGATTTTATCTCAATTTTCTGACACAAATAATTGAGAAAAATATGGACAAAGAAATATGAAATAAAAGTAATAAAAATAAAATAAATAAAATTAAATAATAAAAAGAATTGATCAACATCTAAATCTATTGACAGTAATGAGGCCTAAACAGGGCTATAGGACTAATGCGAATAATTACTTTAATACCTCACATTAATGTATTAATTATGCAATACCTTCTTTTCTGCTCAAAGATTACTTTTTTCTTTTCGTTTTCATTTGTAATGTTTATTTTCTAGACCTTTTCACATTTTTTGCCATAATGTCTGAAATTAATATTAAATGAGAACAAAGTCCACACCTACACATATACCAAACATTGGTCTTACAGGAAGGAAATCAGAAAGTCCTAAAAATGATAATGTTTATATTGCTACAAAAATAAAACTGAATAGGCAGACATCCTGTGGAATTCTAAACATATAATATGGTAGCCTAATTAGAACAAAAAAACTTTTAAAATTGGGAAAAGGATAAATTAAATGATTTTGGACACCAAATAATACTTCAAAGATGTCTTTCTGGGCTTTAAAAAAAATTCACTGAAGAGTGTTTATACGTGAAACATTCAGTAAAATACCCTCAAGGCTCCTCAGCGATAGAAACTGAAACTGTTAAATACTTTAGCAGACTCTGCATCGCTGCAAGTGTTGCGTAAATGAAGTCAGGAAGAAGTCCTTGTGATTATCTTGTGCTGCTAATGTCACGTGCAAGGCAGCAGTGTGGTTTAGTGTCAGGCAGGAAAGAGAAAAGCTCTATTGCTGAGTGTTCCTGGACAAAAGGTTGTGTTTTACATTAACCAACACTCATTAAATAATAACCCAGCAAGGGGTAAAAGAAACACCGTAAGCAGCATTACACAAAATCAGCTACTTTTACCTCTTCTCCACCTTCATCTACAAGGGTCCAGATACTAGATGGAGGTCCTGAATAGCTGTTGTTACTTTTTACATCACTGGGCTTCATATGGCACATCAGATCAGCCCGGTCCCTGAATGTCACAAAAATATGGGTGTGTATGACAGAGTAAAAACACAGTGTATAAACACAGGAGCAACAACCTATATATAATAAAGACTTTGTTTTGTAAAGTCACAGGCCCGTACCTTGCTGGAGACATTAGAATAGCCAACGCCTGCATGAAGTGATAAACCCCAGGTGGATTATCCAGCACTGTAATCTAAAGAGAAAAACATAAAATGACGGAAACTGACAAAACAATTACATTTTTGCAGATTTTCTATACGTTTTGTTCCTATATTATTGCTATCATTTTACAGGTACAATTAAATAGCTGCTTTTGTTTTTAGATGTTCAAAAACTACATCCTACCTGTAGAAAGGGTACGGCCCATTTCCTGATTCCTGCAGGACAGCACAGCAGATGGTTAAGGATGTACAAATGGTCGACTGCTGAGCCCACACGATGAAGAACAGATACCTACACACGGGTGACACAAAGAGGTGACGAGGTGTGACTGGGGAAAATAATTGACAACTACTCTCATCTACTATCCAAAACTACTTCTCATCTATTAATAGACACCAATTACATGCATAAAGCAACTGACCAGAACTGATATAAATGATGCCTGCCCACTGGTGATTCCCTCCTGTGTTTTTGTAAAACTATTATTGAAACTAATAATCATCACAGTCACATTATTGCTAGTGTTTGCAAAGTGGATATGAATCCACAAATAAAAGGAAGCTCTTGTTAGGTTATCTGTCCATTAACAGCTACAATCATTTGTTTCTAATAGTCAGGGTGGTATATTTTGATACTAAACATGGATAAGAAGCACCTATTTTAAACAGTTCTCGCAGTACATTGGCATTCCTTTCCCCCGCGACGCATCAGACATTTTCAATCAATATAAACAAATGAATAATTATATAACTGCACATCAGTCAGGACACTGTTGGGTTTCTGTGTGTAGAATAGTCTGACTCTGTCTTGAGCTGCTGGTGAGCAGGGCGATGGGAAAGGGAGTTGTGTGAGCTTCCTGCTGGGCAAAATTCATGCCACCATAATAATACTGGTACAGAGATAAAATGGACAGCACTACGACAGTTTTTTTTTTTTTTTTTTTTAGTAAAACACTGTATATAACTGCAATAATATAATTACAACATTTAAAGCTAGTAGGCTAACCCTGATGGCTTACTTTCATATGAGCCATAAAGGATTATTATGTAGTGACAGCACAAATAAATTCAATGCTGGACACTGGCAGCCCCAAAACAGGTGGAAATGTTCTTTTTTTTTTTTTTTTTTTACCTCTGGTAAAAAGAGTTATCAGAATGAGTAGTATTTCATTAAATGAATCTTTCTAAAATACCCTAGAAAGCAAGTGTAAAACCTTACAGTTGTGATGCCATGCTATCAGTAATTAGGCAGATAATCATTTGCTTAATTTATTTAAGGATAAAGCAAACTGGTACTAAGAATCAATATAAGACAAAATGGCATTTTGTTAACAAAGGAACAAACCAGTGAATGACCCAGTGAATGAAATGAACCCAAAATGCCTTCCAGTAACCAAGACATTAGGTTGGATACTCAATCAAACACCTCAACTCTGTTCAAAGACTCTGAACAACCTGAATAAGGTTAGATCAGTTCTGTAAAACCCACCAAATTTCCAAGACCAACTAAAATGTAAGGAAGCAGTTGATGATGATGCCAGTGGGGTCAAAATATACTGTACATGTCACTCACATATGATCTGTCTCTGTTGTAATATATTCTGTACATGAGGTACTGTTCGTACTGTGATGGGTACTGTGGTAGCTCAGTAGTTAAGACATTGGAACTAGTGATCGGAAGGTCGTGAGTTCAAATCCCAGCACCGCCAAGCTGCCACCCTTGAGCAAAGCCCTTAACCTTCACTGCTCAGTTGAATAAAATGTACGTATGTAAGTCGCTCTGGATAAGGGCGTCTGCCAAATGACATAAATGTACGTAAATGTAAATGTACTGTTTATCTGTGCGTGTGGAGATTGTGAATAATCCTACATTTAATAAGGATACTGAATATTTATCAGAAAAGATTCAGATCTCAAAAATAGCAATGACATTCAGATGGTTAATGAATAAATCTGCAATAAAATACAAATGCTAAGTAGATAAAACTATACAACTACGCCTGTAGCATGTTTACCAATCTCTGCAACCATAGATGAATGTCTTCCTGAAACTGAGAGTCGTCTAGAACTCGACGAGTAAAGCTGAACAGCACACTGATGCTTTCCTTTAATGGATTTAGAGAAGACGGCTGTGACTTTGGACCATCTAGAAAAGCCAAGAGGAATAGTTCAGTTTTTCACTATTTTGCTTAGGCAATGCTGAAACCGATACACTGTACATGCCAGTATTGTCTTGCCTGGGCCAGTCTTGTGCACGGCCACACTCCTGGTGATGAGGTTGGTGCTGAGCAGATTGTACAGGTAAGACTCCACCTGCAGCCGAGACAGGACGGAGGTGTAGGAGTGCAGAGCTATGGTCTGGTGGAGCAGCTCGGCCTTGGTCTTGAACAGATGCTTTAGTTCGGTCACCACCGCCTCGTTCAGGACCACCTGCTGGAAGCGATGGTAGCCGCACACCTTGGCCTGGTCAGCGCACACACCCTGTGTGGTGAAAGGACTGGTGTTACAAGCACAGAATGCATACAATATAAAAAAATATACATATTGCAATTCATTTTAAAAGTTTGTAAAGTTACACATGCAAAAGTTTGTATCCCCCTTGATTTCTGGATACATTTACAATTTAATTTATCTACGGAAAGTAGAATTCCAATTCCAATTTTTATTACCTTGTAAAACTTCAGAAGCACACCTGATAATGATTAGAATTTATGCCCAAGGACAAACAAGGTAATAAATTTTTTTTTTAATCCAGCCGTTTATTTTTGGTTTAATTTTTCAGTGGAATGTGCTCCGACTTTTCAATCATTTTTATTTCAGTGCATTACTAATAAATGTTAAAACTAAAAGGATCCAAAGCAGAATGAGATAAAACACAATGAGCTTGCTTTTATGAAGCAATTATAAAGACCAAGAGTGGGCATGCAAGTGATTATATAAAACAGCTTATGTCCCTTTAAGAAAGCAAGATGCTAACTTTCAAGCTGGTCATTTTCACTGTTGATATCCTAACACACACACACCAACACACACACACACACTATTTGACATATATGTTACTTGCAATAGTTAAGTAACATCTGTGAAACCAAACACACTGAATGTGTGTTTTTTGTGTTTTTACTTTATTTTGTCCTAAGGGTATGCAAATTATTGAGCCCAACTGTTTGATTTATATGAGCTAATACATTTCTGATCACACAAATTATGCTTTAGAAGTCTGCTTTCTGAAGAGTCAGAGTAAACAAAAGTTCAAAACAGAAACCTTGCTAGTTATAATATATTATTTGTACATTTGCTCTATAGGAAATGTTTCTGTCACAATGTCTACAACTTTACATTGTTGAATGTGGTAGAACACTGACTGTACTGGTTAAACTTTTTTTTTAAACTGACTTGTTGAAAGAATCACTGTTAGCCAATGGGTTTACTTTTTTAATGGGCCATGCTTTTTAATTCATCCATCCATCATCTATACCACTTTATCCGTCTGGGTCGCGGGGAAGCTGGAGCCAATCCCAGCAGACTTTTCGGGTGAGAGGCGGGGTACACCCTGGGCAGG
>JAQQZR010000014.1:11422582-11452756 GCA_030068235.1 Notoglanidium macrostoma
CGCATTCACACCTATGGGCAATTTAGAGTAGCCAGTTGACCTAATCTGCATGTCTTTGGACTGTGGGAGGAAACCCAACGTATGCACAGGGAGAACATGCAAACTCCGCACAGAAAGGCACCCTGGGTGATCCGGAGATCGAACCCAGGACCTTCTTGCTGTGAGGCGACAGTGTTAACCACTACACCACCGTGATAATTCAAGTAGGTAATGAGGAAAATGATGAAAATGAATGAATAGATGATGAAAATATTTTTGTAACAGTATTGTGTGCTAGTTACCAACATCACCAGTGTAACTATTTAGGGCTTGAACTAACTAACTTTTGGATTCATAAGGATAAATTTTAATTTTCTTTATTTCTTTCAAGAGTTTCAAGAGAAATTTGGCACACACAAATCAACTGCTTGTGACAATTACTCAGAGACTGAGGTTTGGCCCTGGGTGTAGCACAGTGACTCTATAGCGCCTCCATGTCACGTTGAGTCTCGTTGAGATTGTTTTTTTAAAACCACAGAATACCACCACATCAATCATAACCCTATCAGAAATTCATATTTCGACCTGCAGCGTGAGCTGTTCATCCTTGAAGCTCCACAGTCGGTTCTGTGTGCTCTTGCAATCTGAAACGGTCGCCTGCAACTCAGTCTGCGCCTGCACCAGCTGCTTCCGGCATCTCCAGTAATTCATCAACAGCTCATGCAGCCCATGGCCTTCTTGGTGAACCAAGGCCTGAAACTCTAAAGCATGGAACTCAACATTCTCCAGCCAGGAACCTGGCTCCCACATCCTGAGCTGCTCGCTGGTGAACGGCTGAACCACCTGGCATGTTTGAGGCAGCTCTGGATACAGCCTTTCCTGGGGATTCTCGACTTTAGCTAGCTCCACTGGAATTAGGCTGGGAGGTGAAGACTCCTGATCAGCCAGAGGAAGAATGGCTAGAGCTGGACTGATCTTCTCAACTGTGTTCGTGTTTGCAACGTCAACCACTAAAGGCATAAGAGACATCTGTGGTAGGTCAGTGGCAACAGAGGACATGTCAACCAGGAATTGGGGTTCCACGGATGAAACAGGGAGCGATGGATAAAGCGAGGACACCTCAAACAGCTCGATATTGGTGCTAAGAATTTTCGGATCACACCGGCTCGACTGAGAAGAAGGAGAATGCTGACTCATTTCAATCGTAGGGTCTTGTGATAGTTTGGATACTGTGTCCCCAGTGCTAGAGGAAATCTCCACAGCATCAGATCTATCCAACAAACGATCTTTGTTTTGATCCTTTTCCTCTTTTTCATTCTGGTCTGTCGACGGCTGTGTGTTCAGATGCTCTTGAGCAGAAGCGGATGGCTCCGGGGGAAGACTGAGAGGAACATCTGTAAATTCAGCTGTGAGTTCAGGGGCAGGAGGGTTTACTATCACAGGTCCAGCAGCTTTTCTTAGGCTCTGAGACTGCCTTTTATCCTAAAATAGTTGAGGAATACTTTAGTTAATTTCATGACCTGACACTTTAAACAAAGAAATCACAATTTAAAAAAAATCTAGGATATGGATCCATTTTGCCTGAAAGAAAAACAGGCAAAAAACTTTGTAGATTTAACTGCAGAGAGGTGTTTGTTTTTACCTGTGACTTGACAGAAGATTTTGCCTTTGATTTCTTTGGTCTCACAGCTTCAGCCATATTTACACAGACCTCCTCAGTTCAGTTGTTTTATTACACCTACATACATCCCTGTCAAATAATGAAGCACCTTCAACAAAAAATACTCATGAAGAGCAAATCTCTTATGTACAATATTTACTAAACGGTAGAAAATTAACGAATAATGCATGAAACACCTGAAAAAACACCTAAAGCCTGATGTTTTTAAGAACATCCATGGACAAACAGGCGTACAGTCACTTGCAGTATTTACATAGCTAATCGAATAACAAGTTAATTATCTACTATAACGTAAATGCTCACTTAGGTAAAGTTATATAGCTTAAGATCACTCTAAAAAAACAAATATTAAAAATAACAAAATAAAAAAGCACACTCACCATAAATGACACAATCGTCAACACTTAAAATAATGATTTACTAACGAGCTCTATAGAAGCTTCCAGTTGACATGTTTGTTTTGGTCTGGTTTGCTCCTTCCGGGAACTCTGTCGCAAGCCAGAGGGTCACGTGACACTCCACCTTCCGACGGCACCCGAACAGGGACAATTATAAATCGCTCTTTTTTCGTTTTCGTCCGAAAATGTCACTTGACGTCATAAAAGGATCAGAAGCACCCAATCCTCACCCTCATCATGAATATGCATAACACCAAACGCGCTCAAGAATACAAGCGCCCCGCCCCTTCCGCTGGTAAACCGAAGAGTAATAATCTCAGTGGGCGTGGCCTATATTTGCATATTTTTACATATGCATATTCCCAGAATCCAAAACTGCTTCAGTGAGTTTTCACGTTTTGTCCAGTCATTCTTGCGAGCTTTTATGAAGCGTCTTTAAATTAACAGGAAGTAAATACCTATTTATAAATATCGTTAATGTTTTAATATAACATTAAATGCAATATAATCTTTTTCTAGGGATGTGCTCTGCCCATTATCAAACAACATTCTATGCATTTCCAGGGTCAAAATATGACATTGCCAAAAAAAAAGGTTCCTGAAAATTTTGCTTCTCCATATTGTGTAAAATCAGCAATCAGGATATTTGTACTGGCCTCCAGTAATGTATTTTAAAAAGATTTCCAGTCTGAAATTGATCGGAACCTTTATTCTGACCAACGCATTCATACTTTTCTTTTCGGATAGCAAGCATACTGTACCGTTGCTCACATATGGGAAAATACAGGATCAGATTCATGGGAACCGTCAAAGCAGTGCAGGGCCACAAAACCTGGCTTTAGGGGTCCAGCCTCGGCAGGACTGAGCAGTGGCGCTGGTGTGTGTGAAGTCTCAAGACAGTGGTTATATTTTCCTCCCCTAGTTCTAGATTTCGGACACATAATCTTCTTAACCACTAAATTACAACATTCCCAAGAACTCACACACATATGCAAACATGTGCACAATTGAAGGATGAACAAGGGATAGACAAGCAATCTTAAACTAACCAGATCTACTACCTATGTTGGGAAAGATATTTTGTTAAAGATTAAATGATACATATTATTTGACTGGAATTCAAACATGGCAAAAATCTAAATGGATTTTATCATTTATTATAGTACACGAATTGTATGTTCTTCATTAAGCTGAACAGTTCCTTTCAAACAAAGTGGAAATTCCACAAGCACATACTGTGAAATGTGACCTCATATACATTTGGCAGAATGATTACGTAATTGTTAGTTAATTCGGCTAAACCCAGATTATTTTCTTAACGGTGTTGTGTTAAAGTAGCAAGGGCTCAGGATTTTGTCCCTTTACAAAAGCAATATTTAAACTAAAGTCTTCCGTCTATCCATTTTAATTGTTGGGGGTTTCCATCTAAATATTAAACTTAATTGAGCTGTTCAATACATGCTACGATACATTAATGTCTCATGGGCGTTCTTGTTTGAAGCAATACAGTGCAACAATTTCATACAAATAAAATATATTTCTGTTGCAACTGCATGCCCTGATCATGCAACAAATCCCGGCTGAAATGATGACCACTTGGAAGTTCAATATAAACAATTTATTAATGTATGCAGCTTAATAAATGCCCCTCATGACATAAAAGGCCAGTTTATACACACAGATAAAGTCCAGTCCGTGATAAGGCTGTGGTAAAGCAGTCTCATGTCCTCATCCCCAGAACTGGGCTGCTTCCAGGCTACTCTTGATGTTGCTCAGGTTTTCTCTCCTCTCTTTAGTCACCAAGTTGGCTTCTCCTTTTTGCAGGCGTCTCCTCTGAGCAGCCTTCTGCTGTTTAGTGAGCTGTCGCTTCACTTTCTGTCTGATCACCGACTGTAGAAAGAGACATTCAGGAGAGTCAATGTAGTGCCACATGCCACAGATTAGTGTTTTTGGTCAAATGATAAAGTACATTATTTAACAGTATACCCTATAACAGTACACAAGTAAAAGATACAGAAGTTTGTGTTTCATTTCACATGCTCTAGTTAGTTAATTACGAGAATATACATAGAAAAAAAAAAAAATGTGTCTTATGCCTCTCGAGCACTTTGCTTTGAGTCATCAACTGGAAATCCAAAATAAATAAATAAATAAATATTACAAGAAAATAATGGAAAAATCAGCAAATATTTTTCAGAGTTATAAAAAGGTATAAGAAGAGAACTTTAAAGACTTAAAAGATACAAATATCAACAATAAGTAAAATTTAGGAATTGATCAAATATAGATAAAAGAAAATGTGAAAGAAAATGAACGATAAAAACTGCCACTACTGTAGAAAAAAAAAAGTGTGAATTTTCAAATCTCACTTTCAAATTTACATAGTGTATGATTTCAAAGCCAGGGTGCACAAACTTTTGTATTCAGCTATAAACACTCACAATAGAAGTGCATCTCATTGATATGTCTATAATCATCATCAAGTGATTCTCATTATCAATTTGAACGTGTTTATATTATACATACACACATTTTTAAAAAATACTCACAGGAGGAATAGTGGACTGGCTGGTGACGCTTGCGACGGATGTTTCACTGGTTGTTCTTTGTCTGTGCTCGTTCACTTGGAGTAAGCTGTCTTCATCTCTGTGAAAATCAGATCACGCGAACATGCTCAGCAAGTGTGCACTCGCTTAGATGCTTCAGTCATGATGTTTGATGAATCGTATCAAATTAACGTTACCTGAAAGGCTTGAACTCTTTGTTGTAAGCTGAAAGATCGACCAACTCCGGGCATTCATCCTCGTTCTCCTCAAGCTCCTCGTTGTTCTCGAACCTCCTGGAAGTATCTGTTACTAAATCATTAACGCGATCAGAACAGCTCTCCTTCTCCGAGCTAGCTTCTCCGTGTTGCTGTTCGGTGTGTTCGTCTCCTGATGAGGTCTCATTCCCAATCTTCAGGCCCTCAAGTTCCAGAATCGCATGTTTGTACTCCTCCATGTCAAAAGACTCCTCAGAAACAGGCTCTGGTGCGTCAGGAGCATCATCTTCATCTCCACTGAGGTTTTCTTCACCCTCGGGGCCGACCGGGTGGAGAAGTCGGTCATCCTGCTGCAACTCTTTGGTGTAACCGCTGGCTGAGATCTCCACGTCAAGAGAGCAGGCTTTTCTGAAAGTAGAGAAAATACAAGCAACTTGACACTACGCGATTATATACATTTTATTTATTCATATACATTTTATTAACATGCAAAATAATTACCTGATATCTTTAAACGTTGGGTACAGTTCACTCTCATAGTTGAATCGTTTAATGAAGAAATCTCTAATGCACTTGACATCTCGGTCAAAATACCTTCATTAAAAAAAAATTTTTTTTTTTAATTCAGTAAAAGTTAAGATGCAGTTTCAGAACATGACATCGATTTCAAAACTATTAACCTAGCCATGGACTTTTGCAGCTTGAATATAAATTACAAATCACCATTGTGCATTCGCATGAGACGTGGACACCATTTGTGGGAAGTCGATCATCGTTACGTGATCGTTGTCATCGAGCATCAGATTGAACTCGTTAAAATCCCCATGAATAAGTCCATGATTGGCCAGTTTGATTATCAGCTCCATGATTTCGCTGTACAACAAGGCTGGGTCTTGAATTTCCCGCACCTGACACCTGGCACAGAAGGAAAATTATCACTCAAACTTCCTTCCAAATGTAAAATAAAATTCAAACAAAAGACATTAAGTGGTGATTTCTTTACTCAACCGCGGTGTCTTTGAGCTGAGAAATTACATTTCTAGAACAGCAGCTCTATAACCTAGTTCCTGCTGTAATTCAAATCCTAGGTTTATATTACCAGGGCCAGCTCACCCTTCCCAGAATCATCTATGCTGAACTGGGAGTCACCATTTTTGATGCCATTTGATGTTTAAGAAGTACATATTCTTTAATTCATAAAAAAATATAACTGTTGGCAAATTACTAAGCATGAACTGCTATTGGAAAATAATCGTCTCTGTAGTGTTAATGGCATCATACTGCCTTATCATTGATTATTTTCCTATACCGGCATGCCCCAATTTGTTTGTACTCCATCAGTAATTATTTTTGTTTTCTTATACAGAAGCATTACTGCACAAATAACCTGAACATTTACAATATTTTTTTAGTCACTACCAAATAACCTGATCCTATTTTGCTTTTTCAATGCAATACAATACAATATTAAATCTCTGAGCAGAACAGCAACAAGCCGTGTCGGTTAAAATCTCACACACTTACTTAAACACAGAAGTAACAACTTCAGATTTTGTGTTACACGTTCTCGTTTTTTTTTTTTATTGAAAATATGATCAACTCACAGAGGATAGCCGTTGATGAGCTCCATAACGACTGCATGTCTGTTGTAGTCTATTGGCTTTGGAACAGGAAAGCCACGGTCATACAGGGCCTGCAAAACACCATTAAATTAATTATTCCAAATGAAAGGAATGTAATCTGGTGCATTAAACTTCTCTCTCTCTCTGTATATCCATTCCCGAGTAAATAAGATTTACCTTATAACGACTTCTAAAATAGCGCTCATCAGTCTAGTCTGGTCACATGACTTGACAATCACCCAATTGTGTGGGGTTTATTTTTAAAATATGTTGTAATATGGCTTCTGTATCCATTCTTTATACCAAGCATGTGCTCCATTTTATTCAGTATATAAATAGCAGTTATTTTTATGCCAGAATTAGCTATTATTAATGCATATTAATTGAGAATAGTATTTGTGCACAGATTCAAGAAAAGAGACCTATAGTCCCAATACACCAGTACACATCCCCAGACACTGCTACATCTCGGTCTTAAAAGGCTCCGTCTCATCACTTTTAATCCTCAGCTCATTATAATCAATAGACTTAAGAAACTAAGGCACAAGAATTACTTTCATGTACGCATATTCCTTCATGGCGGAGAGTCGGGACAGGTACAGCCAGGACATTTTGTTTCTGTGTTTGTGGTAATCGCGTTTATTCTTCAGGTTCCGGAAAGATGTCCTTCCGAGTCTGTGGAGCTTCAGAGCAAACTGCGACCCTTCTTCATTGGCTACGATGTAAATATCTGGAATGGAAATTGAAACAAAACAAAAATGTGCTTCTATTTCTACTAGTCCATGTGTTCACTTTGGACAACGTTTTTAGCGTTGCATGATGGGGCAATAATCCGTTCCCCACTGATGTCTGGTGAGTACATGTCTTTATTAATCAAGTCAAAATTATCCACAAAATAAAACGCTACAGTAAGTATAAATCGACACAAGGCGCATTTAAAGCAGACTGAAATGTTTACAGGCCATTATGAAATGTTAATACATCTTGTCCACAGCTTCCCAATCCTTGGAGTACTTCTGTTCTGCACATTCAGTAGTATTTTCTCTGGTTCCAACACATCTAAAGTGGGTGTGTTAGAGCAGTACAAACACTTAAATGTGCAGCACAAGCAGAACTCAAAGACCATGGTTGGAAACCTGTGGCCTAGAATGAAAAAGAAACCAGTAATGCTGACCCGACTCTTTGCCGACACCCATTTGGTTTCCCACAGACAAAATAACGTTTCGAGACGACAGCGCCTTCAGAGCCAGATAATCATAACCACCATAGTTCAGGCGATATCCCTGCACAGCTGGAAAAAACAAACAGCATCAAGACGTCAGGTTAAAAGCTATTCATTGCGAAACAGAAACTCGGACAACAAAGTAAAGGAGTGATATCTCCGAGAGCTAGCAGCAGGCAGGCAAGCTTTACTTTTGGCGCGCTCGTAGGCCAGCAGTTTGTGTCTGACCAGCTCTCTCAGAACCTTATTGCATCCTCCATGTCTCAGGCTCGCAATGGACGCGATCAAGCTGACTGGTACGATCTCATGATTCTTCATTCCCATTTCCACCTGGTCAGAGATGAAAAATCAGTTAGAGAACCGGTAAGACTCCTTAAGATATAACGTCAGACAGAATAAAATAGGACGCACATTTTTATCATAATCCACAGGTTCCCAAGCCTGGTCCTGGAGTAACCCCTGTCCTGCACATTTGTGTCTTTTCCCTCTATTATCAGCCAATTACCCACCCTTCCTGAGTTGAAGTGGGTGTGTTAGAGCAGGAAAAGCTCTGAAAAGCTCTGAAAAGTGCAGGACCAGGGTTGGAAACCTGTGCCATATTCATTATCTTTATCATTCACACCATGTTCAAAAAAACTTTCGCGAGATGACCATCACTACACATCTATGCAAAAGTCACTGCACAATGTTAATGCCCCTTACATGAATGTAAAGTAGATTTATAGCCTTGCTCAGCTCTACCAAGTTTGTTTCAGATAGATCAGCCAGGTTAGCTATCAAGATGAGATAAAAAAATAATAATAAAAAAAGTAAATACTCACAGCCGTCAACACCCGAAAATCATCTCGAGAGAGATATCTCAGCACAACGACGTTTAATTTACCCATAGTGTTAAAACTAAATGTGAGCCGAAGCTGTTACAGAGAAAAGAAAACAAGCATTATTATTATTTAGATTCCATGTGTCCACAAAATATGCGCAAAAGTCACATGGAGAACCCGGAAGAAATAAACAAGACGTTTACTTCCGCATTGGGGGCGGAGCTAAACCGGCTCTAGTGTTTTGTCGCCTCCTGGTGGGCTGGAGAATATTGTAGACAGTTGAGTAACAGAACAGGGCACAAAAAATCTTAAATGGATGTTTATTCTTAATTTAACAAAGCCACATAAAAAAATTATAAATAAAAGGTAACGATAGATAGATAGATATAATAAGTTTCAAAACATCAAGCAAAACAATGATTTGGATGACACAATTATGACAATTGTGTCACTGTCCAAATTCTTATGGACCTGACTCTATATACACCGATCAGCCATAACATTAAAACATAAAAACATGTTCAGAACTAATATTCTGTAGGTCCCCCTTTGCCACTAAAACAGCTCCATCATGTCGAGGCATGGACTCCACAAGACCTCTGAAGGTGTGCAGTGGTATCTAGCACCAAGACATTAGCAGCAGATCCTTTAAGTCCTCTAAGTTGCAGGATGGGACCTGCATGAGTCAGAGTTGTTGGTCAAGCACACCCCACAGATGCTTCTAAGATCTGGGGAATTTGAAGGCCAAGTCAGCTCCATGAACTGTCCGTCATGTACCTCAAACCATTCCTGAACAATTTCTGCAGTGTGCCAGGGTGCATTATCCAGCTGAGAGAGACCACTGACATTAGGGAATACCGCTGGCATGAACTTTAGGTTTAGAACATTGTTTGGGTAAGTGGTACATGTCATCCACATGAATGCCAGGACTCAAGGTTTCCCAGCAGAACATTACCCAGAGCATCGCATCGCCTCCGTCTGCTTGCCTTCTTCTCATAGTGCATCCTGGTGCCATCTCTTCCCCAGATAAGTGACTCACACGTACCTGGCCATCCACAAGATGTAAAAGAAAATGTGATTCCTCAGACCAGGCCACCTTCTTCCATTGCTCCATGGTCCAGTTCTGATGCTCACGTGCTCATTGTAGGCACTTTCAGCAGTGGACAGGGATCAGCAAGGGCATTAGGACAGGTCTGAAGCATCATATTCAGCAAACTGTGATGCACTGTGTTCTGACACCTTTCCATCATGGCCAGCTTTAAGTTTTTCAGCTATTTGTGCTACAGTAGTTCTTCTGTGGGATCAGAGCAGATGGGTTAGCTTTCTTAATGAGCCGTGGGAACTGACAACTGTCACCGGGTTTACCACCTGTCCTTCCTTTGACCACTTTTGGCAGGCACTAACCACTGCATACCAGGAACACCCCCCCGTTTTAGAGATTCTCTGACGCAGCCGTCAAGCCATCACAATTTGGCCCTTGTCAAAGTCGCTCAGATCTTCACAATTGCCCATTTTTCCTGCTTCCAACACTGACTGTTCACTTGCTGCCTGCTATATCCCACCCCTTGACAGGTGCCACTGTAACGAGATAATCAATGTTATGGCCAATCAGTATATATAGGTAGGTAGGGGGGTAGATAGAGCATATCTGACTTTTGTTAAACTTCATATTCTCCAGCATGCTGTTGGTGTAAGACAAAACTATGATGCAGCATCAGAGACAGTCTACAGCATTTTCTTTATTAACATAATTACAAACGCCACTGATAGAAGACATACCTCAGAGTTTCAGAGCAGAAGGTTATATACGCTTTTTTAAGGGTCAATGAGACGTAAGGGAGAAAAGCAAGAGCATGGGTTTTCATAAAGAAAAAATGGAATTTCAGTTTACAAAACATTTCATATGTACTCCTTTAGTCTCACATCAAATTACAGATCTTAAAAAAAAAAAATCATTTCAGGAACACTTCCTTTTGCCTTTTATCCCCTTGAAATGCTGGCCAGTGAAACATCGCATAATTGGAACAGGTTGGTGTTGCATTCCTTAGATAAGGGCAGTACTTGTACTTAGCAAGAGTCCAGCGTAAAAATTTCAACTGGTGCCTTTAAGATCAATTTGAGATGAATCCACTTTTTGCCAAAATATGATAAGTTGAAATTAATGCTGAACCAAGAGTCAGCGCATTACACCACAAATCCAGTTTATAACGCAAAATTCAGTGTAAAAAAAAGTTATATACACACAGCAAAGGAATGCTTCTGAAGGGGTGGAAAAGCTTAATATTAGTGCCTGTTTTAGCATTAAATTTAAGTGACTTGTTTACAGAATGCATTTTACAGACCAGACAGGATTTACAGAAAAGAGGACATGAGAACAAACACAAATCATAAGGCAACAGAAACTAGAATTGAAAATATAAGTAGATATGCTGGGTAATTTCACTTTTTGACTAACTACATAGAGGTTTCCTTGACAGGGTTAGATAGTGCTGGTCTGTTTCTTACATTAATTATGTTGGGGGAAAAAAAATAAAAAATCAGAGGGGCTGAACATCTAAAGTACACTGGACGCATTGCAGGTCGACCGATGTAAGACTAATAAGATAAAACAAGCTCTAGGCCACTGAAAACAATCTACAAAGTGCACAAAAAAAAAAAGTTTTTTTACAGACCCAAATGCATGTCCTGTTTAATATATTACTCTTAATGTTCTAGATCTTAAAACATAGTATCTTGTATCTAAAGCAATCCCCCCCCAAAAAAACATCGGAATTTTTACAATGGCGTTTCCATTTGTTTAACAATCCTCATCCTGTATAGTACTGGTATATTATTATATATAACGACTTGAGTAGGTACAAACAAGGAGAGACATGTGGTGACTGGTTACATGTGATGTTGCATTAATCCTAATTAAAACAGGTTTTTGCTTTTTAACAAAAATGTACAAGAACAGGTCATCATGCATCTTCTCTTAAGCACGTCCTAAAATCAGATTCTGCCTAAATGTTAACTTCGGTTTCACTTGAACGAGAATAACGCATATCAAAATTTCATTTGATTTAAATTACCCCACTATTTAAACAGCTCCTGTACACAAGATGTCTCATTTACAGTTATGCACATCAACCCGTGTGTTGATAAACTCAGTATTGGTTTTCCATCTACATTAGTGTTCGGTGGAGGAGTCGTCCTCCTCGTGTGAATGTTTGCCGAGTACACTGGGACGTGTGCATTATGACCAGATAAAATGAGTGAGAGTAGAGAAAAGAGGGAAGGGAAGGAGGGGAGGGATGGGGATGAACATGGGAGAAGCTGACTAATGCTTGCCCTCCATCCTCCAGAGCTGCCCAGCCCCAAACTTTAATCTCATGGCCAATCAGAATGGGAAGAGCATACAGATCATACAGAGAAATGGAGAAAGAGAGCGAGAGAGAGAGAGAGGTGCTGTGGTCTGGTTTTGGAGGGGAGATATGGAACGAGAGAGACGGAAGGAAGTCTCCATGGTCATTAACAGCTGCAGCCCTCTTTCTGAGGCTGTGTGTCGCTGGAGAGTCGGCCGCACTGTGGAGCGTTGGGCTTGTGCTGGACTCCTGACTCGGCGGCGTTCAGGTCCAGACTACCATCCTGAATGTTCTGGTAGATCTTCTTCGCTGCCTCCAGGAATGCGTCTTCAACGTTCTCACCTCTGTTCAAAGAACAAATACGTTTGAAAGACAGGAGCCAAATAGAACCTGTGCCAAAATATTAAAATAAAAATGTGCTAGACCTTGCCGTATAAAGAACTGCAACTTATTTTCTTACCCGCCCTTATTATAGTATGACACTAATAACAGAGCGAAACGTATATTTCATCTATTTAAAAAAAGTTTCAGGCTTGCTTCAGGTGTTTATGCAGCAAATAAGCAATTTTCACAAATACTACATACGACATGAGCATGTCCAGAGATCCAAACTCCCAACACTTTATTTGTTGGTGGAAAATGTGTCACAGAAACAATTTCATTTGATTATGATCAGCTAAAATGACTGCAATTAATACCATACACGCTTGACTATACCGTTTACCAATAAAGGAAACAGACTTACGTCTTGGCACTTGCCTCCAGAAACAACAGGCCTACAACGAAACAAGATTACATTGCTAATTAAATCGGTGCAATGTAAAATACATACATAAGTCTATTCTTTTTAATTACAATAAAATCCTACCGTTCTCTTCGGCAAACTGCTTCGCCTCTTCGTACGTGACGTCTCGCTGGGCTTCGAGGTCAGCTTTATTACCGATAAGAATGATCACCTGGGGAGAAACAATTAATCAGGACAGAGCTGCTTAACAAATATGTCGATTGCCTAATTCACTGGAACATCACTAAATAAATTCTCTGTTTAATACCAATGAAAAAGTAGCTGTGAACAGGATACGAGTGCTGAAAAGCTGAAATCATTGCAATCTATTCATCAGGAAGGAGATAATGTGACGCTCACTCACGTAACGCTCGGACATGCCACACAATCGGAGCCTGACTGGCCGAGGCAAATAGCAACGATGGGGTTTACTGCTCGGGAGCAAATTAATATTCCATACAACGTGAAAAAAAAAAAAAAAAAAAAACATTACACCATCTGTACAGTCACCGGTCGCAAACCTGACGCAAAGGAGCCGAATAAATTGTTGCTCAGCGTTGTCTAGCGTCCTATTAATCCAGTCCTCCTCCTTCTCTCTCTTTCTTCCAACAGATCATGTGTAAAGCCAAAGCGAAATATTCTGTGAAATGATAGATCACTCGCAAAAATATTACGAAGAGCTGAACAACTCGGAAGATTCTCATTCATCTGTAACAGCATATTGCGAAACCTTTTAATCCGTTCACATCCATGTTTAAGGATTGCAGAATTCCCACATTAAACGCTGCCTGTTAGTTTCGTTGTGGTGCCTTCAATAGCTAAAGTCCAATTTGTTTTTCTTGAAGCTTGAATAATGTAAGGAAATCTTTACATTTTATACATGCCAGAGAATATTAGCATGTAAAATCTGGAATAAAAAAAACCCCAACTATATACATGTTACTTACTTAATTGTTTTTAATTTACGTATTATAAAGCAGCCTTACTAAGGCAGTCTAAAGCCGCACGTGCAACACCAAGGAAACTGATGTTCAGTAAAGCATGATGTTAACAACTGAAAATATTCCGTTATTAACAAACATGCACTCCACTGACTGGAGGAGAGTTGAACTGCAGTGGGAAAAATATTTTTATGATACCCTGTATCTCGATCAAAGTCCTTTTGCCCTTCCACGCAGTTACCTGAACATCCGATAACCCACTCTTACAGATACTCGAATACCGAACTGGCTCAAACTGTACATCCTCCGACCTGGTTATTATAATTTTGCATGCATTCACGACAGTAGTGGTTACATAAAAACTGATTTATCTACAATATTAATTCTCATCAACAGGATTAGCCGAGTGTCTGTAAGACGGGACGTATACAGCATGTGGGATGACGTCGTGTTTTCTTTAGACCAGATTCAGAGTTAAATTAGAAGCTACACACGTTTGCAGATGATATTTGGAACAAAAACAAATAAAAAGGGAACCGAGACAAGCGGCAACGGCCTCATGGAATTCCTTAAAATACTCACCTCGTATTTAAAATGCCTCATCATATTATATAAGCAGCAGCACAGTATAACCATTTCACCTTTCAGGATTGAATCAAAGTGGGAAAAGGGAAAGTTGGCATTAATAATCAGTTATTTCATAAATAGGTGCAGACGGCTGGGCAATGACGGTATCATTTAAATTTCAATAAAACAAAATTCATAACGTGCAATAACACGTCTCTGAGATGAGCAAGGATCGCAGGAACATCTGATAAGGTTTAAGCTAATGGGATACGATCTCGTCTTCTCTTGCCTTATTTTTCCGCTTCGGATAAAAATTATTTCACTCATCTCAAATGGCCTCATCTGCATGATCAGAGCAGTAACCACGGGGACGAATTCTGACGTTTCGCAGGATCGTACCGTATTGGGGTTGGTGAGATTCCTTGCGTCAGTCAGCCAGCTGCTCAGGTGGTTGTACGTGCTTCGCCTGCAGAAAAAACACATGCACCAGGTACCGATTTAAACAAAGTGGAATGAAGTGTGAAATCCAACGCCAATATTCCTACAGGTTCATTCGGAGTGCTTAATCTTCAAAACCTCTCTCCAGTCTCAGATCAGAAGATATTTTCAGCCCGCTCTACCTGGTGATGTCGTACACCATGAGCGCGCCGGCGGCTCCTCTGTAGTAGCTGCGAGTGACTGCGCGGAATCGCTCCTGACCCGCCGTGTCCCAAATCTGCAGCTTGACCTTCTGCCCGCTGACCTCGATTATCCGTGTGCCGAACTCCACCCCGATGGTGTGAGGGCAGTCCGCCATGACTGGTTCAGACAAGAACAAACAATGCATCATACACTCCGCATGACCCTGGAGACGCCTTCCTCTGGGTAAGCTGCTATTAAAGAAACGATAACGGATTAGAACAAGCACACTATTGTAAACCTGTGATCTGCCTTGGAGAAATCCCTTTTAGATTCTTACATTCTCCAAAGTCAAGGCTACGTTTCAAAAGCAGGAGTTTCAGTTCATGAGTGGTGTGTGTGTGTGTGTGTGTGTGCGTGTGCAGAGACCACAAAACCATAACTGAAATTATTGTTCACTGTAGAGCCACTGGAAAGCTCCTCTAAGGTTTGCCTCATTCCAAGGCACCTTATGAATTTCATACATCGAGTGACATTTTTAAACATTTGCATTTTAAGAGTTTCAAGAAATGGATCGTCGGTTCATTTCTCAGTAAAAGGAAACGTCTCGTCTCTGCTGCAGATGTAATACAGAGATTTGGCCGCCAAAAATCATTTGAGGACACATTTGTATAGGCCAAATCTGATGATGGTAAAAATCTGTTCATTTATTCTGTGTGAAATCATTAAATGGTCATTTTAAGACATGCCAACCTTCACACGCTGTGCAGGAGCTCTGAATTTTAACAACAGAAGGGAAAAATAGGCCAACAGGTCAGTCTTCTCTCCCCCCCTAATTAATTCGACTGATGAGCTAATCGCCATAGGAATCGTGAATGATTGACAGCTGCACAGGTGAGCAAAGCGCTCTGTTTTTTTCCCCCCTCTCAAGTTCATTACTGAAATAAACTCGATCAATGCGTGTCCAACTTTTGGGCCAAATGAGAAAAAAAAGGCTGAAACTTTTGACTAAAAGGGATAAAAAAAAAAAAAAAAACAACAACAACAACAAAATATTAAATAGGCATAAAATGAAGTCTGAAATCCAACATTTTACACGGTGGTGCGGTGGTTAGCACTGACGCCTCACAGCAAGAAGGTCCTGGGTTCGATCCACGGAGCACCCAGGGTGCCTTTCTGTGTGGAGTTTGCATGTTCTCCCCATGCATGTGTGGGTTTCCTCCCACGGTCCAAAGACACGCAGATTAGCTGAACTGGCTACTCTAAATTGCCCATAGGTGTGAATGCGAGCGTGTGTGGCTGTTTGTCTGTGTTGGCCCTGTGGTGGACTGGCGACCTGCCCAGGGTGTTGACCAGATGCTGGGATTGGCTCCAGCTTCCCCGCGACTCAGACGGATAAAGCGCTATAGGTAATGGATGGATGGACTTATCACCATCTTATCATGGAATACTTCTATCCTGATGGCAGTGGTATCCCTCTTCTGGGGTTCAAGGACTCACTGAATACTTTAATGAGGATCAACCGTATGCTACAGCCTTCTCATTCAGCAGATCTCAACACCTACGGCAGATTTTTCGCATGACCGCTACAACAATCATTATCCAAACACCAACTGAGTGAATATCTGTTGCAGAACGGTTTTCACCCCTTCAGTAGAGTTGTAGAATCCACGTTAAAGCCGTTCCAGACAACCTTTCCTAAAATTCATCACCTGTCTGTAAAAGTGTGGCTTTACGGGTGGCGGTACTTACATTTCTTTTCTGTAAACTGATGGAGCAAACAAGACTTTCCAACCCCCATATCACCTTAAGAATAAACACAAGAGTGTTAGGAAATATCTGAAAAAGCAATATATATTTCTAAACCAAAAAAAAAAAAAAAGTTCACTTACCAATAATGATATATTTGAAGATATAGGAATAGTTATACGGTGCAGTCGTCATTTTGGTTCTAGGAAAAGAGACGAATTGTGTTGATATACAATATGAATAAACATAAACAAAGAGCAGCTGGTGTTAATTTAGCTTCTTGCTGATGCTTCACCGAAGGCTAGTCAGCTGACAAACTATTGTCTAGGCATTTACCAGGCTAACGCCTAGCTTCCTAAGAAACTAGCAATAGCTAATAAAATTAATACAATTATGTACTCAGTTATGTATTATAAGAAGAGAGTTATGTGTCCCGAGAAGTCTTGTAAAAGCTTCTGGTCATCTGTGCTGCCTAATGACATCTCATTAACTAGTCATGCGCGTAAACAAACCGTGCTAATTGGCTAAGAGAGTGGTGCAGGCCGGTGCTACGATGAAATTAAATAGCCCTTAGTTAGCTAGCTAGTTAGCCTAGCATCCACAGCTATCTATCTATCTATCCATCTAGCCATTAAGGGATAATTATCGTTTAGCGTATAGGTGACTGTCATAACAAGGCCCAGGTGAGCTGGATCATAGTACAAGCCAATGTTTCAGGTCAAACAAAGCACAATATCTGGCCTAATTGTCAAATGATGTAAACAATCGCTAACTCGGATGTTTTCGACGTCTTAGCTTAGCTCAGCTTCCTTAGCCTAGCGCTACACAACAGTGCTCAGGGTAAACAGCGACATCTAAAAGCCTCCCAGAACACACCACCCCGAGAACATTTTAAAGCATTTAACAATGAGACATTTCTTGACAACACCAAGCTAAGACGCTTTACCTAAATGATGAATTCCAGCCGGCTCCTGTAGACCTGAACAGATTCGCGCACTGATGGCGTCCACCTTCTTCCTACACGTCTATCAAAACAGTGACTCCGGCGCCCTCTAGCGGACACACCGGGGAGCGCAGACACCAAACGCGGAAGTCACACGCTTTATTTTTTGCTAAATCCTGATTCGTCCCAGTTTAGACACGACACATGGTGTGAAAGGAGTTATTTAATTCAGCACTTACTATATTTGGAAAAATTGCCATTTTCTAGGCATGTGTAAATGTGTATCAAAGAGCACTTAATTTTCGTGTCCAAATGATGTAGAGCAGGGCTTATAATAATAATAATAATAATAATTATTATTATTATTATTATTATTATTATTATTGTTGTTATTATTATTATTATTATTATTATTATTATATACAGAACACACATGCTTTTGGATTGTAAAAATAATTTGATGCAGTGGTTTACATATAAACCTTTATTTAAATGATTAAATGATTAAATGTTTGTTGAAAAAAATGAACTCAGATTAAAATTTTATTCAGATTGACCCCACTTGGTTTACTCTGTTATGCTATATTTACATGCAGCCTAATAACCTGCTAAACAGAAGAATGATAACCATGTAATCCTTTAAATCCTGTCATGTTACAATCAAAATCAGTGACCATGTTCTGTGCAGGAACTTTGGGTCATGATGGGCTCTCTGTGGGAAAATAGTTGTGTAGGAGAACACGGGTGATGTTACAGATTTGAATGTATTTAAAATAAAATAAAATAAAAAAACATGTGAGAGATTGGATTGGTGGGCATCAAGCTAACAATTTTAGAGAGATGCAGGATGTGGATTAACCTCAGTAAACTTCAGCATTTTCATCAGGCATTTAGCTAGGATGTAGAAATAATCTTTAAAAAAAATTAAATAAGCAGGGCTAAAAGATGAAAGCTTTGGTACAGCCATTTATTTTGCTTGCAATTATTCCCAAACTGTGGCCTATAATATTGGTTAAATTAGAAAAACAGTAAAGTTTTTATATTTTTGCTTTTACAAAAAGTTTGCTGGAGTATACTGCCTGCTCACAACTTTAAATGAAAATAAAAAAAAAATAAAAAAAATACACAGTTGAGACTTCAGAGTGCAGAATACCTGTAGCACAAATACAAGTCAGTTGTAACAACCTTAGATGTTTTCCCCCAGTGCTACCCCTGTGTAGGCCTGTAGTTTTTCTTACAGTTTATAAAAATGACAAAAGTATATGTGATATGAAGGGAAGTGTGTTGCAAAATAAAGTTTCCACTGGTACATTGTGAAGAAATGAAGAAATCCAAAAGTAGGAAAAGTTAGTAGAATGTCGAGGTAAGAAGGCAAGTCGGGAACATAATACCTGGCTGTGGAAAATGAGTATGATGGGTGTGGTTTGTGCTTGATTGTGATGGATAAAGCACACCTGTGCTGGGTAGGATATCTGCTGTCCTTTTACTCCTCAGCTCATCCTGAACGGCTCATCTAACGCACAAAAGCATCAGGTAAAAACAAGAACAGGTAGGTTAATCAGAATGTCATAACTTTGTGTAAAATAAGGGATTGATTGTTTTTGGTTGAACTTGGTTGCATTAATGCTATGAAATGTAATGTAATGTAATCTAAAAGCTAGTAGAGTAGAATTCATACCGTTTATGTTGCAAAGAGGTCAAACTTGATGCCTTTAGAACAGAGATTATTCTTTCTTGAAAAATAGCTGTCTGAAAGTTACAGTTTCTTCTCTTGAAGCATGGTTTATCATCCTGAGTTTAAGAAGGCCGGAGAGAAGCCTGGTCTGCAGGTATGGAGAATTGAGAAAATGGACTTGGTGCCAGTCCCTGAGAATCTTTATGGGAGCTTCTATACAGGAGACACCTATATTGTCCTCAACACCATCAAGCAACGTTTAGGAAGTCTTCAATATGATCTTCATTTTTGGCAAGGTGAGACCATGACCAAGTTATTTCATGTTCTCTTTTGTTTGGCATCTTCTGCTTAGGCAATGCGTTTCCTCTTGGTGTCCAGGTAATGCCTGCACTATAGACGAGAGTACTGCAGCAGCCATTTTTGCTGTCCAAATGGATGATTATCTTGGAAGTACACCTGTTCAGTATCGAGAAGTCCAGGACAATGAATCTAAAATATTTGTAGGGTACTTCAAATCAGGTCTTAAGTACATGGTAAGCAGGAGTATACATCTGAACATGACCAATCATACATGACTTGGACTGCCAATGACTTTACAATTCTTGAAATATCTCAGCAAGGTGGTGTGGCATCAGGGTTTAGACATGTGGCCTCCAATGCAGCAGGGATACATAGAGTCCTGCATGTTACAGGCAGACGAACAGTGAGGGCTACTGAGGTTCCAGTGAGCTGGGACAGCTTCAACCAGGGAGACTGCTTCATTCTGGACCTTGGAGATGTAAGGGAACAGGTGTTCACTCAATGATCTTGTCATATTTTATATACATGTACATGTATGTTTATTAATTAGCCTTTTTTTTTATTTGCTCTTATGATGAACCCCAGGAAATCTACCAGTGGTGTGGCACAAAGAGCAATCACTTTGAAAGGTTAAAAGCCACCAACGTTTCTAAGAGCATCCGTGATAACGAAAGAGCTGGAAGAGCAAAATTGTACATATGTGAAGAGGGGTCGGAGCCTGACGAGATGCTGGAGGTATGTTTGTCTGGCATATTTTTTGCAACTTCTAAAAGCATGTTTATTGGCTTTAAATTGGATTGCATTCATACAGCCATGATTAACAATGAGAAATTTTAGTTTCAGAAAATTCAGATCAATTTCTCAGCTACATTAGTCTGTTTGCACCTACATGCAATGTCCCAAAATTTTTGCCTTCATGCTGTGTCCCAAATTATTTTTGTAAACAACAAACTCCTATAATGGCATCCTTAAGATTCTTGGACCAAAGCCTGAGCTTCCTGATTCTAACTGTGATGACTCTGAGACTGATTCATCGAATAGAAAGTTGGCCACATTATACAAGGTAAGACTCCAATAGTTTTCTTTATCTGACTTGATATGGACTGGAACGAGTACACTGAAAATGTATAAATGCTACAAAAATCCAACACTAAGGTGTCCGATGCCAGTGGCAATATGTCTATCACCTTGGTCGCAGTGGAGAATCCGTTTTCTCAGAGTGCACTGGAGTCGACTGATTGTTTTATCTTGGACCATGGTTGCAATGGCAAGATCTTTGTCTGGAAAGGTATGGAAAGGTTCACATATTTAAATTTTACACTTGTACAACCATTTATGATGTGTATATACCTTCTATTGCTTTTTAACCCATTAGAAAAGATTTCCTTCTGATTAAGTAGAAATGAATCAATTACAGGTAAAGAAGCCAGCCCAGAGGAGAGGAGTGCAGGGATGAAGGCTGCAGAAGAGTTCATTCAGAGAATGGGGTACCCAAAACACACCCAGGTTCAGCTCCTGCCTGAAAATGGGGAGACCCCACTTTTCAAACAGTTCTTCAAATCCTGGCATGATGTGGCTCAGACTGAAGGGATGGGAAAGGAATACGTGTCCAACAAGATTGCCAAGATTAAGAAAGTACCATTTGATGCATCCACACTCCATGTCTCGACTGCTATGGCTGCTCAGCATAGGATGATGGACAAAGGGGATGGTCAGAAAAAGGTGAAAAAATATTAAATAAGTCATCATTGAGAAAAATATTTAAATAGAAAGGTATGAAACATGCCTCAAGAACTCTTAGCATTCGACATCTAGACTTGCTTATTCATGAAATTAGCCCATCAGCCAATCATGTGCCACCAGTACAATGCATAGAATTGGGCTACAACAGTAGAAGACCAGATCAGGTTTCACTCCTGTCAGCCAAATATAGGAAACTGGTTACAGAAGGCAGTTGAAGAGCTTCACCAAATGTTCACCTTTAACTGCATAATTTTTTGCATTTTGTTGCTGCCAATTATAATTGGCTGATAAAATAAATGCATGAATGAGCATGGGTCCTGTTAAAGTGGCTAGTGAATGTATATGTACAGCTACTGAAATGAGCTCTTTTAAGAGAAGACCTTTTAATCAATGCAATCTTCAATTATGTCTCTTTATATGAAGATTTGGCGCGTTGAAGGATCCGACAAGGTGGATGTTGATCCTTCAACTTATGGGCAGTTCTATGGAGGAGACCGCTACATCATCCTGTACAACTACCAGCATGGGGGACGTCAAGGACAGATTATTTACGTTTGGTGAGAAACAAAGACAACCAATACCATTCTCGTGGAGATGAGAAGTTCATGTTGAATGGCCAGCTTTGGTTGTGGGCCAGATGCTTTGTCTGTTTGTGTTACAAGTAACCGTATCCAACACGGTCAAATAGCCGGATCACTTGCACCTTTATTTGTATCCCTTGTATGACTTCAGTTGTTGAGTAGGTTTTTTTTTTTTTTTTTTTTTTTGGTGTACAGGCCGGGAGTGGATTCCAGCCAATATGAGAAAGGAGCTTCCTCCATTTTGGGTGCTCAGCTGGATGAGGAACTGGGTGGAGGAGCAGTGCAGGTGACCGATGACTGGTTGACAACATTACTGTCTTCATAGATTTATAACTACATCTATAATTTAGTTTTAACTAGAAGTTTGGTTAGTTTAAGACTTGGATAGGTTTCATAATGCCATGGATTAATTTGTACTTGGGTGTATGTTTTTGCAATGGTTCTTTTTCTTTTTGTCCAATTTACTGATCAGTTCCACACTCAAAATAACAGCAGTGCATGCTGGGAAGCTTACTGTTTATTATAACATGCAAGAAGGTGCTTTATTTACTATTTATTTATTTTGCCATATTAAATATGGGAACCCTCAAAATATCAAGCAGTTCAATAACCAGTCATCTGTAATTTACCCAAGTTTTAAAGGCTTGGAGAAAAATGGATTTCAATACACTCTCGTTGCCTTAGGTCCGAGTGATTCAAGGCAAGGAGCCTGTCCACCTCATGAGTCTTTTTGGAGCCCAACCAATGGTGGTTTATAAAGGTGGGACTTCCAGAGAAGGTGGTCAGTCAAAAGCCTCAACAATTCGCCTTTTTCAAGTCCGGTCCAATGCTGCTGGGAACACGCGGGCAGTTGAGGTAAGTTGATCAAATGCATTGAACTTGTGTGTCCCCTTTTTTTTTTTTTTTTTTTTTTGAACCATTTATGGAAAAAGTACTATACTTTTTATTTATGTATTTTTTGCCAATAAAGGTGGATCCAGTGGCCTCCAACCACAATTCAAATGATGTGTTAATTTTGCTGAGCCCATCAGACTCGGTGCTATGGGTAGGTAAAGGTTCCAGTGATGTTGAGAAGGATGGTGCTAAACGGCTCCGTGAGATATTAGGAGCGCAGGTTTCTGAAGTGACTGAAGGTGAAGAAGGAGGTATGGCAGCTGGCTCAACTTAAGTGTCATCTCTGCTGTTACGGTTTTGAAATGGATTTATTTATGTCTGTACCCACTACTTATTTTTAAAGATCACTTTTGGGATGCTCTTGGAGGGAAAACGGAATATCGCACATCTGAAAGACTGAAGAGCAAAATGGACTCCCACCCTCCCCGTCTGTTTGCTTGCACTAACAGAACGGGACAATTCCGTGTGAGTGACTTGTGCGTTTTTTTTTTTTGTTTTTTTTTTGTTTTTGTTTTTTTCTTCTTTTTTCCTACGAGGTGTAAATGGTCAGCTGTGATGAACAGCTATCACTCCATACATCACTTGTTTATCTGTTTTTAAAAAAGCTCTTCCCATCAGATTGAGGAAGTACCAGGGGAGATGACTCAAGAGGATCTGGCTCTGGATGACATCATGATCCTGGACACTTGGGATGAGGTAAGAGTTTGCGCAGCACCATTAGCAAACCCAAGTTGTGTACAGCTCTGACCAATGTGGTGACACTTCTATTTATTTCCAAGGTCTATGTTTGGATTGGAAAAGAGGCCAATGAAGAAGAGAAAACTGAGGCTGTAGCATCAGGTAAAGTGTTTTACATTTTATAACATCATGTAATAGACTTTGAGGTCTTCAGGTTATACATTCTGTGCTCTAGTTTATGTAGAATATAATTTTGAAAAAATACTGGCTATATTTAATTCAGAAGATATGAAGACTTTAATGACCCATTCTCTCTGAGCTCTGAAAATGTATGTACACTATTTAGACTTTTTTTTTTTTAAGTATCAAAGGTAAATCCAGTAACTATTCAGTCTACAAACTGTTTCATGGCTGACACAGCACATGTATTATGCTTAAAATGCCTCCCTAATGTATGTAATCCCTTGACTATAATTGCCGACTTTATCTACCTTTTTCTAAGCTGTCAGATACATTGAAACCCATCCTGCCGTCAGAGACGAGAGGATTCCTATTGTGAAGATAATTCAGGGCTTCGAGCCTCCCACATTCACAGGGTGGTTCCTGGGATGGGATTATGATTACTGGAGTTTAAGTGCACTGGAACGGGCCATGGCCGAGCTGAAGCACTGAACTTGCAACTGGTTAATATAGCAGATTCAGTCTCATGCAGTGTAATAATTATAAATAATAAAAAGGGTTAAAAAAAAGTGACTTGATGCATTGTTTTACTATCTAAAAAAAGACAGATGCCAATGAAATAAATTTTAGGCAAAATTTAGTCAACCTCAAAAGCATAAATACAAACATAGTAAATAACAACACTGACCAACCCTAACCTTATTAGATAATCAAAACTGTTGCAGGCTAAAGCAATGTTTGTAATAAGGAGTAAGCACACTTTATTCTGAATTATAGAATTCCTGTTAAGACTGAATTAATTGGAAAATGGATTTTGTAGATTTCCAAAGGAAAGGAATATTTAAATGATTACTTTTGGTCCACACAAATTCCACATTTAAAATAATCTTTCCCAAAATACATACATAAAGACCAGTTACATCTAAAACACATACATTCAAACAAACAGTAAGCATATCTCTCTCTCCCATACAGAAATGGTCAGCTGTAGAATCTCACTACTTGGTATAAAAACACTGAGCTCCCAAATTTAACTAAAAAAAACCCCCAATGCTTTCAGTCTGAGTCGGTTTGTCTTAAAAATATTTCATACACAATTCCTATGCTAAGTTTCTTTTTCTTTGTTCCCTTCGCTGTTGTGCTCCTCTTCCTCCTCATCATCCACATCTTCTTTATTATTAATATCCTGAAAGATATCCGAGAGAAGATAGCTCTCCTCGTTTTCTTCATGCTGAGTCTCGTCCAAGTCGTCGCAGTACATCAGCTTTTCCTCCAGGTGTGGTAAAGCGTTCTCGTACAGAAAGTCAATGATGTCTGGTGAAATTTCAAAAAACAAGAAATTTAAGAGACCCAACATGTGCTTTCTCCACAGAAGTTTGTGCTCTGTAGTTTTAGTTCAAGGCAGAAACATAATACAGAAGTTCCTGGACTTTGCTCTCTTCTTAATATCTGAACTAAATAGGACCTTGTTCAGCTAAAAAAAACTTTGCAATGGGAAACAAAGCGCAGAATAGCTGAGATAATCCAACCTTGGTGTCTTTTTAATAAATAAATGATAAACAAAAACCTTACCTGCAAAACTCTTTCTTTGCCATTCGGGCACATGGCACACTTTCAGTTTGTGCCATTTTCTTTGCACGTATGCTGGAGGTACGTCTCTGTTGAGAAAATAATTGACAAAAGAAAATTTAAAAAAAGAGAAGCTTCTGCAATGATGTGATTGTTTCTGTGACTAATTGAAACCAGGGCTCCAGACCGGTTCCAGGAACAAAAATGCAACCAAAAATGTAATCCTTCATAGGGTTTTTTTGTGTTATAATGTAATTTTCTGTTATACAGTATCTAAAAAGTCAAGAACCAATAAAAGTAAAAATACATGTAATTAATTTTGTATTGATTTACAACGTATGCTCTACGATACATGCCGACCTGTTTTCGGTCTCACGTTTTGGTGTATTTCTCACAACATATTTGTATGATATATATTGATACGTGACCAATCACATCAAATCAGGTATTAAGTTGCATTTTGGGTGATTTAGTTATGCATTTTTTCATAATTTCCAGTTCAATAAGCTCAATACATTTATTTCTGCATCATGTCAATATAGCAGCTGTGCGAGTTTGTTTATGAGGAGGGCCTCAGAAAGGTCTGTCAGCATCTTATTTTTTAGAATATTTAAATATAGATTCTGAGACATAATATGAAAGAGGGAATCCTCTCATTTTCCTGCTACCCCTAAAAAGAACTTCACCAGCAGCACGGTTTTATAGTAAAAAAAAAAAAAAAAAAATGCATATTTTCCTGTAAAAACTGGAGTAACCAGCTTGGACAGTGTTCATTAAAGTGCTTTAAACAATGTTTAGGATTAAAACGTCTCAATTCTGATACATACGCATACGGCTTATGTAAAAGCACAGGCATACACACACACATCCCTAACAAATTAGATTTATTTGTCTCCTGCAAATCTTTCCACTTATCTGCATATAAACATTAATAAATTTGACATTCACTGCTGGATAAAGACGTCAGCGATATATAATAGTGTGTTTTTATGACACCAGTGGTGTACGAATAGATATCTATGAGCTTCCAGAGACTGCCTTTACCCAATCAGTGCTGTCAGGTCCTCCCAGTTGACATGGGCAGCATCTTCTATGTCCATTTCATACATCCTGTGAAGTGAAGAAAATACTTTAATAAACAGAGTAACACACAAATATGTGTCAGCACATCAATGGTTTTGGACACGGCTGCACTAATGAACGGAATCTCTGCATTAAAATCACTATGATACATTATTCTTAGTACAGTACGGTGTTCACAGCAAGAAGCTTGGGAATCGGAGCCTGCTACACAGTTCACATTTTTCAAAGCAAATAAAGAGGCTGGTTATATGTGCATATATAGTGCAAATGACAGAATAGATACTACCGGAAGAGTTAGCACATTCTGTGCTTAGGAGGGAACATGTACATAGAGACCGTTACATTTTTTTTATTGTTTGCCACGGCATCTTCTTTTAATGCTGTGCGACATTTTAGAATCAGCCAACAAATAGATCCTGTGCCATTCGTGAGCATGTCCATGTTTTGTCTGCGCTTGAAGTTCTTCCTACTGGCATGTTTCAAAGACAGATAAGTGATCTGCTGTATCTGCACCAGCAATGTCGGTTGAGTAAATTTATTTATTCATTTTTATATTTTTGTAGACATGAGTCAGAATGACTTCTGCCGCTTTTTTCCGGCCCGATTAGAAGTTATTTAGTGCTTTCTACTCATCTTGGCTTTTATGGAGTTTTATGGGGCGTCACTGAATGCAAACGAGCCGTGTTATGCGTGAAACAGTAGGCTTACTACATACCTTTTTATGAGTTTCACTTGGACATCAAGAGATTTCTTTTCCGTGCGCACTGCTCCAAAGGACATTTTCACTGCCAAAAGTGCCATCCTAAAACGAGATGAGAATATTCCTACTCCAACATGCAAACCACGTGGGAACAAATAAGACCTTTTTGCTCATTCAAAAACTCAAAACGTTTTACATTTATTATGAAACAGGTGTACTGGATTGGGCGGGGCTTCCAGGTGGCGTTTCCATCACCAGCACAAATTATTGCAGATTCAATCTATGGACTTTATTTATACACGTGACTAATAATTTGCGCTGGCGTTAAACTGAAGAGCTCCTACGCAAAATGCGTAAAAGTTAAATAACTGTTTCTCACCATTTCTCCCTGCACTGCGACCACGAGCGAGTTTTCACCTTCCTAGCGATCTTCTGCAAGGGGAGCCTTTTATACAACGTCTCCTTCATCACCCTTAAGGACCTGTTACTGTTGGCTCCGCCTGGGATCTGGCTCACTAAATGATCCCGTACAGCTTCCAGAAGTCTCTGTACTTCCTTCTTGGACCAGGGGCCTTCTTTATTAGCTGCATAAACACAGAACAAGTGTACAGTACATTGTGTACAAATAGCCTTTTAGACAAGTAATAAGTGTTTTGCTTTCTTTTTGAATTTTACCAAGCTGCGTGTATCGTTTTTGGAGCGAGAAAGCACTTCGACCGGTCAACTCTGAAATCTTCTTCCAGTTATTACCATGTAAAGTGTGCAACTTGTTCAACGTGTGAAGTTCTTCCTTCGTGAACCTTTGAAAACACACACACACACACACACACACACACACACACACACACACACACACACACACACACCAGTGTAAAGGCAAACATAAATACAAGGTTACATGAAATTAGAAGACGCACATTATTTTCAGAAGAAAGTGTTATAATATTTGGCATGTTCTCATAAAAAAAAAAAAAAAAAAAAAGGTCCTTACTCTCCCTGGTAGTTTTTCTCATCAAACATTCTTCTTCCACGGGCATAAACATAGTAGCAGGATCTGGGAATTCCCTCCGCTGTTATAAAATAGACAGAACAAATTCATTTACACTCATACAATTGACATTTGCCTTAAGGCACAGCAATACAACAGAAATACAAGTGAGAGCAGAAGTTTGCAAACCTGTAGGTAAAATGAACAGACAGGAATGTAATTCATACCTATGACGCATGTAATATTTTGTTATTCTTCATTAATACACAGTGAATATTAAAAGGTCTGCTTGTTAAAATATCAGTTTTTTGTGAAGTAAAAAAAACCTTTTTCCATCCTTGATGTGAAATTATACACTAATACCCTCATGTGTCTGGGCTGTGGGGTAGGGTGGCTGTACAGAAGCCCTTTCTCACAAACAACATCCAAGGCTGACCAAATCACTCTAAACTACTTGCAGCAAAATGCGTTAAGGTCTGACGAGAACAAGTCCAAAAGCTAAAAAAAATTATTATAATTCCAAAATTTGGTACAAAAAGGTACATCACCATACCCAAGGTGAAGCGTGGTGGTGGCAGCATCATGCTTTAGGGCTATTCTTCAGTCAGAACTGGGGCATTTATCAAGGTGGAAGGAAGCATGAAAAGCTACAAATACCAGTCGATATTAGTGCAAAACATGCAGGTGTGTGCTAGTAAACTGATCATGAAACGAAATTTCACCTTACAGCACAACAATGACCCAAAGCACACAAGGTCAATGCTTCTGAATGGCCTAGCCAGAGCTCAGACCTGAAAAATCTGTGGGGTGACCTGAGGCAGGCTGTGCACAGGAAATGACCTCACAATCTGACGGTTCGACAACGTTTTTGCAAAAAAAGAGTGGGAAATATTACCATAGAAAGTTTTGATCTTTCTTTCTTTCTTTATATATATATATATATATATATATTTTTTTTTTTTTTTCTTTTTCATGACTGTTTTTTCATGTTATTTGTATACTGTGCAATTTCACATTAAACATGGAAAAAGATCTGGCATGATTTATCTTTCTCTTTTACTTCACAAAAACGCTGCCACTTTTACAGGGGTGTGTAGACATTTCATATCCACTCTAACAAATATAATAATGGTATATGTTTAGAGATTAAGAGTGAAAAACACATCTCGGTACATCCACCATTTGCCTTTAGCATTGTTTATATCATTTATATTGTCCTTTTATGAACTTTCAAACAAGCAATCACGATGGCAGCATAAAGTTTTAATGGAGTCAGAGCTCGTCTGCAAGTGCACACAAAGTCACGTGTCAAGCATAAACCAGACTCCTCTGCTTCGTGTCTGGGTGCATCACGCCTCCCCAAGCACAGATTATTTTTCCTCACAACACCTCCCACGCGACAGTTAATTCAGTGCAAGAAATATTCCTTTGGTTTTTAGTCATTACATTACACAGATGTATGTTACTGATATCATAAACGCTTCAAAGATTGCAGTAGGACTATTTTATAAATCTAGAATAAAAACTACACAGTGTAGTCAAAGCTTGGAGTTACAGAAAAAAATTCTTAATGTCCGTTTGTGGTCGTTTACTCAAAATGTTTGGGAACCCCTGGATTAAAGTGACCTCTGCACATAGATTGATGATTAAAGAGAGCTTTATGGTAAAGTCATGTGCTTATGCGAAAATCAAGGTAGCAAGAACACTTAAGCGGCTCTTATGCTTTACTCAGACACTCTGGCGCCTCCATATCGGGTATCAGACAGGGCATGGCTAACCTTTTTTTGACTCTGTTGTGTCTGTTAACTTTTATTTGTGGATAAAATGTATATCAGCAGGAAACTGTATGCTTCCACTTTATTCAATTGTATGATGGGGGATGCAAACTTTTGCACACAATCCTAACACTCAAGATTATTTAATATGTCCAAGGTTGTGAAGTAAAAAAAAAAAAAAACGTCCAAAGCTGGTAACTGAATACGGCCTTGTAAAAAAAATTTACAGAACGTTATTTAGCACATGGTAATAATAATAATAATAATAAATAATAAAGTAGCAGGAGTGATGGGTAAAAGATGGACACCCTCTCACACGCGCGCACACGCTCTCGCACGCACACACACGTGCTCTCACGCACGTGCGCTCTCTCACACACACACACACTCTGACTCACACACACACACTGACTCTCACACACACACAATCTGACTCACACACTCTCGCACGCACACACACACACTCTCACACACACACACACACACTCTCACACACACACACTCACACACACACACTCTCACACACACACACTCTCACACACACACACTCTCACACACACACACTCTCACACACACAC
>JAQQZR010000014.1:11462318-11476331 GCA_030068235.1 Notoglanidium macrostoma
CTGTAGCGAGACTGACGGGCACACAGGCCACGCCTCCTGTAGCGAGACTGACGGGCACACAGGCCACGCCTCCTGTAGCGAGACTGACGGGCACACAGGCCACGCCTCCTGTACTGAGACTGACGGGCACACAGGCCACGCCTCCTATAGTATCACTGACTTTTTTTTTTTTTTCTTTTTTTTTTAAATTTCAACAGGCTGCAGATTGTCCGGGAAAGCTGTTGGTCTTCCACTCTTCACCTCTTACTAAGAGCTCCGAGAAGCAAAACTCCCTGGGCTTTTTTACCTCCAGCAAACCAAAGGTGAAATAAACAAGAATGCAATAACAGCTATGTAAATTTAACTGTGTAATCATGTCTGTCTTTATTTATCTGTACTTTTTGTTGTAGTCAATCTTCCAGGTACCAGACACTTCTGCATTACTGGCTAAGGCATGTGTCAGTCAAGGATGCAGCGTCCAGCTTTTTGTGTTTTCTCAGCCAGATGTGGGTGGGGCTTGGCCTGGGCATATCCCTTTTCTCACAGGGGGAAGGCTTATCTGCTACAACAGCCTACAGGTACTACACACTGGGAAATGTATAGTATACAAACAACACCATTGGCTGACTTGAATGTTATAGTCAGCAATTTTATTACTAATGATTTAACTCGCTTGATTTTATTTGTATTAACAGATACTCTGCTTTAATTAAAACACAAAGAGAGGTTGAATGCTTACCAACATAATATGATTATTATTGTGGAACATCTGTGAAGTTAAGTCATTTAGGTTATAAAAGATATAAGCAGTCATTCTCTCACCCCTCTCTTCTAGTCGCTCCGTTTCCTCCCCTATTGTCAAAGCCGTTCTATTATGTATAATTAATCAACACCGTCTGGGCAATAAGAGTCAAGCATTCAAAAGTTTTGGTGTGTAAGCCTTATTATTGCCCAAAAAGTTTGTTTTAATGCAAAGAAATGTTTGTCACTGGGTTATTTTGTCATCACATATAAAGTACATGCATATTTTTTAGATCTTGTTGTGATTGTCTCTAGTCTGAGCTGGAGAGAGAGCGTTTCCGTGGCGATCTGTGGAGGAGCGTGGACACTGACATGGCCTACCGAGCTCAGCTTCGCATTTTTGTTAGCAAAGGTAACATAACGAGCCGTGCCTGAAATAGAACACGATGTCTGTTTTAAATTACAGCAAAAAGTTAAATTATTGTCATTTCACTGACACAAATGTCAGTCCTTCAGATATAATGCTATGTGATTAGACTGGTCTGAAATGTTGAGGTGAAAAGTTAATGACATGGATCGACTAATGACGATGGTTTGTGACTTGCGTTTCTGTTTCTGTAGAATTACGAGTGTCTGGTTGCTATGGTGCCTTCCTCGCTGGCCCCGAATCCCACTGTGTTGTCATGGCAGCGCTTGATTGGCACACAGCCCTTGCATTTGATTTCACTCACAGCAAATCACTTGATGAAACGAGAGGCGTGGCCATACAGGTGAGAGCAGGACTGACATGACCGCTGAGGAATGGGAATGAATTCTGTAGTGTCATCTATGTATTAAGGAAGTAAATGCAGTGCCACCGTCTGTTTCTGTTTAGTGCTCCAAATATCCATATCTATATGCATTCTTATTTAAATATAAAGAGAGTTTGGCCTAAACTGGAAGTGTTTTTATGTATGACCCCTGTGCTTCCAGAAACACTGGGGAAAATGAAGTATTCTAGCTCTCACATTTCCTCAACCTCAGCTACATCATTCGAGTTCATACTTGGTCTCACCGCTCATGCAATTATTATTTTTGTTTCTACCTACCCGTGATATATTCTAACAAATTTACTTTGATTTATTCCCCAAAATATAAACAATCTAGCAGACTAATTTAAACCGCTGCGACCCAGATCAGGCAGTTATTTAGGACCATTGCATTAATGTCACCTTTCTTTGTCACCACAAAATCTTAGTCCTGATGCACACCTCCTTAACCAGATGCTCTGTGAACCTTTCTGGCAAAAATGTAAAAAATAAACATGACTAGTGCTCCTCCTATTCATATCTGTATTTGCGTCTGTTCAGAACACATCTGTTCATTCCAAATAAGGTATTCATATTTGGTTACATGCCTAGTGTGCTGTGTGTTTTTATAGGCCGTCCTGTCCTACAGTGGATCCAGAGGAGAGAGGAGGACACGGGTGCACACTGTCACTCTGGCCTGCTCTCAGAGCCTGATGGACACGTTCAGGACCAGCCAGGCCGAGACACTGCTCACTTTCTACTGCAAAAAGAGTATGTGCTAAGTGTAGCAAGTTTAACAGATATACATGATATTTACAGGCCAGTTAGTGTAAATATAAGAAGATATTTAACACTTTCCCAGAACCTTATATCGCGTGTGTGTGTGTGTGTTAGTGTACTGCTTGGCGATGGAGACACCTCTGCAGTGTCTTCGTGAGGAGCTGCAGATTGAGATCACAGAAGCTTTAGCTTGCTACAGGAAACACTGCTGCAGTACGTCAGTCTCCCCTGGACAGGTCAGCCAGGAAAAAAACACATACACACACTTTACAGATGTGTAAATTGTCACATTCTCAACTATGACTCTTTTTAAACACTAAAATTCTAACTAATTAATATCATTATTCCATTCTCCAGCTGGTACAAGTGCTATTTTAGTACACACCGTTAAGTGCATAAAAGGCTCTACATTTATCTCGTATCTAATCTGCATCTTTCCCTCCTCACCCCTCAGCTGGTCATGCCTCAGTTTCTGAAGATTCTCCCCGTCTACATTAACAGTCTGAGGAAGAGTGAGGTTCTTCTCCCAGGTCTGCGCAGTTCTGTTCATCAGCGCCTGCACCTGCGCAGCATCACTGTCTCCATGGATACGCGCAGCACCGTCTCTCAGTTCTACCCACTCGTCCTGCCGCTGGTGAGCATTTAGGGAACAAAGTGTTCCATCATGGTTAATCGGCACAGCGAGATTGTTCTCTCTCAAGTGGTTAATGGCATCACATGACACTGTTTATGTGGCTCGTGATTTGAGAGACGTCGATTTGCATTGTTTTGGAAGCAGTAGCTGCTGTGATTTCATAAATCCTACTAATACAGCTAATTACACCGAGTTCGCTCTCTGGGGTCAAGTGAAAACTTGCTGTATAGATGTAGTTCATTTGAAATAATGATTTGGCAAATGATACTGAGGATATGAAGATATTTTCTTCAAGCTGTTGTTGTAGCTTGTATCTAAATGATCAGTACACCAGAACTCATGATATGTTGTAGTTATTCAGAATGGCGTTGTAAGATTCTGTTTACACCTGTTGGCTGCATCAGGATTGTAACTATCCATCCATCCATTATCTATACCGCTTTATCCGTCTGGGTTGCGGGGAAGCTGGAGCCAATCCCAGCATCTTCGGGTGAGGTCGCCAGTCCACCACAGGGCCAACACAGACAAACAACCACACACGCTCGCATTCACACCACACAATTAAGAGTAGCCAGTTGACATAATCTGCATGTCTTTGGACTGTGGGAGGAAACGCATGCACGGGGAGAACATGCAAACTTCACACAGAAAGGCACCCTGGGTGACCCAGGGATCGAACCCAGGACCTTCTTGCTGTGAGGCGACAGTGCTATCCACCACACCACCGTTCATTTGGGAAAATGAACCCAAAACACATTAGGGAGCGAAAGTTTGTGTACATTTTAGGGAACCAAAATCGTTGTACATATTTAGAATTTCTCTGTTTTTGCTGAGTAATGTTTATGTAATGTTGCATTTACTTTGCAATGACGTGAATTGTTTTTCCTTCCGAGGATGGACAAAAATCTTGTGAAGAGCAGATCGGTGCAAAGCAGGCAGATTGTGGAAAAGTTGGAAATGTAATGAATTTCTGAAAATGACAAGGGAATAATGAGTGATTTTTAATGTGAGTGACCTAGCACAGCTTCTGGTCATGTGATGGATGAAGATGGAAGGAGTTTGGATGGAAGTTTTTCTGTACTCGTCAAGATCTTTGAAAAAGAGCCAGGGGTCAAAGGGTTCGAACCTACCGGACGACTGGAGCCTTTCTGTGCAGAGTCTGCATGTTCTCCCTTTGCCTGTGAGGGTTTCCTCCATGCACTCAGGTTTCCTCCCAAAGCTAAAACACATGCAGATTAGGTCAACCGGCTTCTCTAAATAGGCCATAGGTGTGAATGTGAGTGTGAATGGTCGTTCGTCTCTGCGTCAGTCCTGTAATAGATCAGTGACTTGTTCAGGGTGTGCTTCGCTGCTCACCCAAAGTCAGCTGGGATTGGCTCCAGCTTCCCCAAGACCCTTAATGGATAAGCTGTATAGATAATAGCTGTATAGATGGATCCATGTTGGTTGTTATAGAAACAGTTAAGGCCATAATTCTGAACATATTTAGCGCAGTCAGCAGTGACAGAAGCTGAACACAGTGGTGTATAATAACTATGATTAGGTGAGGAACATAGTCTTTTCCTTTTCCGTTTCCTTTGACCTGCAAGCATGCTGCTTTTTATCCATGATGTTGTCCTTGTCCCAAATTACTTGTGTCAGAAAGCATCAAACAAACAAAAAATAGGAGAATGCTGCAGCTCGGTGATTATTATGAGCAAGAACACGAGTCGGGTCTGGGGTTAACCTTTTTTTTTTTTTTTTTTTTTTTTGCATCGACTATGTGGTATCGGCCAGTTACAGATTAAAGCAAGCTTGTCCTTTTTTTTTTTTTTTTCTCGCAACCTAAAGCTTAGATTAAGTTTCGACCCGATTAGTGATATCCCCAAGGATGTCAAGTTGCAGCATTTGCATACTCAAATAGATAAAGATATCATTCATTTATTTATTTGCTTGTTTGCTTATTTATTTATTTATTTATTTACCGACTCAGCATTTTTTTGGCATTTAGCATATTATACACACAATTATTTACCATTACAGCTTGGACAATATTCATTTCTGCATTGCATGATACTCAAGGTCCACAATGATTAATTCTATATCCAAGATGCTTGGATATATAGCTCAATTCTTAATAAATAAATAAATAAATAAGACCAGGGACTGATGTATAATATAATGGATAGCTGGATTGACTGATGCATTGAATGACTGACAGTGTCTGCCTCTTACGTGTCACACTCACTGATTCTCAAGACTGAGACACATAATTGAAAATTGTTATCCAAAAAAAAACCCTCCTGAATGATCTGCCTAGAGATTTCCACTGCTCTGTTTTCCAGCTAGTGAACACCGAGGGAGGCTCTGTGCCGTGCGTGGATGTGGCGTTGCGCTGCTCTGCCTCCTGCCTGCAGTCTGATGGTGTCTATCTACTCTACTCCCCGCTGACGCTGATCCTCTGGGTGGGCAGCCAGGTTTCGCTTCAGGCCTTAACCCAACTCTTCAACACAACCTCCTTCTTAGCGCTGACATCCGGGGAGGTAAAACCGATCTGCAGCTAAAGACTCCGAGAATATGATGTTGTGTTGTGCTGTGATCAGTGTCCAGTACATTCACATTCATGTGTTTTGTTCTGCAGATAAAACCTCCTGTGCTGGATAATCCTTTCTGTATCAGACTTCAGAAACTCATCAGCACCTTACAGTCCTATGCAGCTGTGACTCTTAAGGTGGGTCTGCTCTTTGCTCCGGCTCATTAGTTATACATATGTGAAGCTGACATGCGTTAGATATAAAACTAGTTCTCTAGTGTCCTTCCTCAGAGTAGCGCTCACTTAAAAAAAATCTGAATTTTAAACAGTGTATTGAAACACGCATTAATCGACGTTTAAGAGTAAACACATGTCATGTGTTTTATTTTAACACAATATATTTTTTTTTTGTAGGGAAAAACACATCACAATTTATATTTGGTGAAACATGTTCCTGTAATATCTAACAAGGGCAGAGACACATGTGGATGAACTTCTGCATGCAAAACATCTCGTGTGTTAATTTGGATGGTTTCTTGATTGACAAAAATATTCTATGCCCATTCCTTAACCTCCTCACAGAGGCAACCATGTTTTGGCCTAAAATATAAGATTTATGATGACGAGACCCCTTCGCTACGTAATAGCCCCAAATGTTTAGGACCCAGAGTGGGATTTGAGGTTAGCTAACACATACATAGCTGTACCGTTTTGTAATGGTGTAACACATCACAGGTTATGGCATAGTGTAACCAGGGTAATAGGTGAAGAGAGGTGGGGTTATTATCAAACTGCATATTTATGCATATTCATGTGGCATTGCATTCATTGTAAAAGTAAAGGTGTGAGTTGTGCTTAGGAAATTTTAGTAATAAAAAATAAAGGTGTTTAAAGGTTTAAAAGAAGTACTTAAAATTCTCAGATCAGAGTTTTTGGACATGTGCATTCTTGCAAACCAAAGAGGAGATCTGAATATTAAATTTCCCCCCATTTTATCTCCAATTTGGTCTTACCCACCAGCTGACGCTTACCTAGCACATGACGGCTACTAAGCCGGATTGATGTGGCGCGAACACTTCCTCTGACACACGTCAAGCCAACTGCATCTTCAAGCTGCTGCTCATGGCAGTGGAAAACACAGAGGAAAAGGCTGTTTACCCTCTTCCGCATACATGAGTGCATAGACACCCATGATTGTGTAGTATCACTGTGATTGACATTAGCTCTCTTTACTCCTGGTCACAGCTGGCAGTGGCATCATCAGGATTTGAACTCTGGCATGAACGCTTTTCTGTTTTGCCATGTGGGAGCTGAATCTTCTTATTTTACGTCTGTTAAATTCTCAAGAAGGGCAAAAATGTCTGTCTGAGAGCCACTGAAGACTTTGTAGAGAAACACCAGTATAAATAACGAGTGCTTTGGATTATAAAAACAGCATTAGAGTAATCTATTGCATTAGTGAGCTGCTCATGGGCCTGTTCTAATAACTCTCCATTGCTGTGTGCTCAGTTGAAGGTGGTGAAGGAAGGCGACAGCTGTGACGAGTGTGTGCAGCGACTCCTGGTGGAGGACAGGAGTCCAAACGGAGGCGCGTCTTATGCCGACTTCCTGTTCCACCTTCATGTCAATTCCCTGCGCCGTGTTGTGGAATGATGGCTACATTTTTTTTTTTTAATGTGTCTTGACATCTTGTATCTTTAATCAGGGACAAAGTGTCTTATATGATTAGTTTCCTTATTTATGTTCGTCAGAGGGCAACATGGCTAGCCATGCTGAACAGGACTCAGGATGAGGCATGATGTATGAAAGCTGAGCTTAAAGATGAGCCCAATTTTACATTTAATTGTTTCATTTTCGCACTTGCATTACTGAGTGCACATCACAACTAGCATGTGAACATTTTAAGCAATAAGATGTTAAGATTTTATGCTCATTACATCACAGTTTCAGTTTTTTTACCAGGTGTGTGTGTGTGAGTGATGTGGTTATTTCACATTTATCTTTGGATTTGGAAATACTCCAATAAACTGATGTGTGTGTGACAAGACGTTGCTGCCGAATCGTCCATCAGTCTTGAGCAGCATAACGTACTAAGGACAAGTGTTTAAATGTGTAATTGCTTCAATGAAGAGAAGAAAACATCTGGAGCAGGAAAAACAGTGTCCTCACCTCCGTAACGCAAGCAGCCATGTCACAAAAACAAGCATCGTGATTCTGTCTCATCCCAATCAGCTTAATTGGGTTTAAATACTGTTGACTCTGTATTGAACATCAAATTTCAGGAAGAGGACGACTTTGCTCATCAACCCAGCACTACGGCCCAAAACGAAGAGCTGATAACTAGAGATGAGATTATTCCTTGAGTCTTCTGGGCTTTAATAGCGTTTGTAGTTCATAAACACTTCATAAATAGGACAATAATTCAGGCTGAGAGTAAAATGATTTTTCCTGAATGCACAACCGGTAGATTGTGTGATTTCTTTCGTAGACAGGAACTCAGGTTATCTGACATCTTGTAATTGCCCCCAAATGATGTGCTATGTTGTCAACTTTAGCACATTGATCTGAAGCTACAATCTGAAGCAGACGTTAAGGTAGAGTCAGACATACAACAGGAGATACGCTGTGATATGACCGTGCAGCAAAAAAAAGTATAATAATTATAGTACAAGCTGCACAATTTTACTTTAGTGATGAATTTTGTCTCCTGGATGGTTGTATAGTGGATTTATCGGCACTCTCCAAGAACTCTCCAAAATAAAAATAAAAAATTGTAGTAACCTCCGAAGCCTCTGAACCTCTTCCTGTAAAGTCTAAACAGGTCGGAGAGAACTGTGGTGAGTCTTGGATTCGGAATGTTTCAGAAGCTACGCAGTAACCTATATTATTTCATATACAAACAAATGATGTTAATTTGTTGACAGAAGGAAATTCTACCGATGGAGAGTTATTAACCTCCTGGCAGAGGCAAACAGGTTTTGGCTTAAATGATCCTTGCACTAAATGAAATGTAAGATGACAAGACTTGCAAATGACAAAACTGACCCAAAGCATCAATAATACACCATTTGTACAGAAAGTATCACTTGCTTTTCCTTCTGCAATCTGAGAAATTGTGATCTTTGTGCTTTTTCCTCCAGTGGTGTGGATGATAAGGGATTTCATGAGTAGCTATAAATACTGACCATAATTGTTATTATTTTTGAAAAATATATGACAATTTGTTTGCAGTTATTCTAACAGGTCTAAATAGGTTTGTCACATACAGGCCTGCAAATATTGTTTTAAAAAGTGTTTTTTTTGCTGCTCTTAGAAGAAAAGTAACTAGTGTCTCCATTATATAATTATGGAAATTGTAATCAAGTACAACAACATTTATTATATACACTTATCCATTTTGCACTAATATAGGCCATGTTATGCGTCGTTATCCTACATCTTGCTCTTTTTTTTCCTGACTAATTTGTTGTTGGAGCTTTGTAGCATTAGCATTTCTCTCGCCTTTTATACTTTTTATCCTGTGTAAGCTGTAATGTAGCAATCAAGTCTAAATCTGAATCTGTAATTTTTTAAAGCAATAATATAGCCAATTCCTTTGGAGGGTGCCAATATTTCTAGAAATGACTGCACATATTGTAGGCTGTACATATTTATGCAAATATTAACATATTTAAAGTGGATGAATATTCTGTTGCTTTTACACGGTTACATAACACATCTTCCGCCAAATACAAAATGGCCCTCATGCTTCTGTCCCTATTTGGTGTTACAGTAGCGACGTATCCGGATAGAGGCGCGCGCTTACGCTGCCCACGCCTGCAGTTACACATATCGGCCTTAGGGTGGCGACGGATAACCAAACTTCAGCTGTGTTTCACAGTGTTATTTGGAGGCAATATTTAATGCCCTACCCGTTTTCAATCAAATCCCGCCTCCTGTTCTAGCATTGGCTAGTAGTTCTTATTAAACATCTTGATGGCAATAGTGACTCACAGAAGGAAATTTAAGCCCAACATTTCTGAGCAATTTTCATGTTTCACTAATAATACAATTTGGCGTGTCAAAATCCGCGCGCACTTCGATATTTCGCGGTTACTACGGTAACGTCAGCGATGTCTTAACCGTCCAATCAGAGGAATGCTTGTGAGCGTAAAACACTAGCCAATCTAGTAAGGGGGGGGCGGGGCTTAGAGAATACGGGTAGACTAAATAACGCTTTTCGGAGAAGAGAACGCGCGAGCGGGGGCAGAGAGGACGTCCGTTATCAGAGGACCCGCAGCTCTGGCTTACTGTTTATCGTTTCACGGCACAAAAATAGATAGAAGAAAAGGGCTTACAAACAAACAAACAAAACAAAACAAAAAAAGGCAAACTAGAGAGTCGAGTGAGTGTGACACCTGACCTAAGCGTTAGCTGTAGTTCTTTAGCTAGCTAAGGCAGGCTGTATCCGAGAGTGTCAAAAATCTGACTGAGGAAAGATAGATAGATAGATAGATAGAAAGAGACACACACAGACATGGCTACGACGACCTGCACTCGATTTACGGACGAATATCAGCTATACGAAGAGCTCGGGAAGTAAGTAACAGTCTGCTCTAGTTTTGAGTTTTGGAGCGATAGAGATAAGGTGTGGTGTTGCACTGAGACACTGGCTGAATCCCAAATACCTCGTCACTCCCTATATGAGTGCACTACATTGGGTTTAAACACAACGGCTTTTGGCACGCTACGTAGTGACGTGTTATAGGCAGCTTTTTGGGATTTGTGACCGCTATTAATGTTTAGCTCGCAAAATGTTGGCGTAGTGGCTAGATAAACAACTTTTTGCTTCATGTTTTCATTTGATAAACATTTAGAAGTGCAGAAATGCGGTGTATACTAAACGTATTCTTAATCCCAGGTGTTGTCAGTATGACAGACTGCAGGAAAGTGTGAAAACGCTGCCATACTTTGGTTGGTGCTACGCCCCCTTGGGTTAAATGTCTTCCTCTAATGATATCATGCTTTCATGCAGATGTGCATAAGATTTAATCATAACGCAACATATGGGATTCTATATACAGTGTGTTACAAAAAAAAGTAAAGCCAAACGTCCCAATGACTGTTTCTGCGCATGCGCATTGCCCCCTTCATGTAAATTCACGTGCATTTTAATCCTGAAAGATTTTCTGATCTTTAGATAGTCTGTCAAAATCTGCTACCTGGTTCATTTTCGTTTCATGCTGGAAGCACTTTCTGCTAAGATGATAAATCCTTTAGTCTTCATACTGGACCCATTTTCTGATAAAGTAATAATAATGTAGAGACAAATGCACACAATTCCCTGTTTTGTAAAAATGTGTTTATTATGAAGACCTGTGCTATGGTAGGTCAAAACATTGGCTCATTGTGTCTCCAGAGTAAGGTCCGCTACTGAGGTCAAGGTTATGGGGTGAGACAGGACACAAGTGTTTCTGACTGCATATTTCTATTTTTAGGGACGCGTTTGTGTAATGCCTGTAAATCTATCTTGTCACTTCACCATGATGGAAATGATTAAATGTAGGAATCTTATTACATGATAAAGTCAATTTTGGGTGCCAATGTGCAGTTATAAAGCATCTCGTTGTTTAGCTTCTGTATATTAGGGCTGGGTGATTATGGACGGGATCGTGTTTATATCGTCAAAAGATATAGAGCACGGTACATGTCTCTAAAAGTAATGAAAAATGACCTAAACATTATAACTGCTTCTTGATTATTTAAAAAAATCTAAACAATAGCGATTGGCGCTTTTTCTTTCCTCCTTTAATTTGGACATGACGTCGAACAGAACCGTCACAGATGAGAACCAGCAAAACGTAATGCTGTCAAAATGGGAACGATATGAATATTAATATATTAAAACACTCCATTCAACTTGTTTCGGGTGACTGAATGCCAGATGAAGCTCCCTTTTTATTTTTTAGTAACAGATTCCTAATCTTTTTGCTGGCTTGAAGCCTGCTCTGTGTCAGAGTGTTATGGGTAATTTCGCTCTGTGTCACGCTCCTCCATACTTGTTTTTGTTTTATTACAGCACACCACACGTAGCTCCTTCTAACACTATCCTCAGATGTAAATCTGCTGCTGAAAAACTATTTCGTTTTTTCGAATATTAGCCCTATAGAGATCGGAAAATATCTGTCAATGAGCATTTTCATAGCCTATGATGCGTATCATCATGTCACACAGCCCTGCTGTATATCACTCATCTGGGGATGATTTTCTTTATTCCACAGCGCTGCTGAATCCTCAGATCTGTCGGTCCTATGAATTTTGCTGATTAGTTTCCGGTAACAGCAGCTCTGACAGTAGCTAGATAAATCGTAGGTTTATACTGGCGCTTTTATAATAATCATTTCTGTACTGATAGAATTTACACAGGGACTGGATATTTGACATGCCATGAAAACAGATTAGAAACTGATTTGGTGAGATGTTTAGCATTTTTGGAAGGAGTCTCCGGTGTCTGCAGCTGTTTATTGAAGGCAGTGGTGCTATAACTTAAACAATAAAAGGAAGTAGCTGATTAAAAAAAACAAACACTAATGCTTTTTTGAGGGGAAATGATGTTCTGCTATGTAAGGATTGTAGTCTACTAATAAAGTTCTGTTGTACGGTCAGTGATGTGTTGATCCCTAGAAATAACACCGTCTTACTTTCTGTAGAATATCAATGCTGTGATTATATAGGTTACAGGCTTTATTTGTTTGTATCTGAGAGCAAGAAGTCTGGAGGAAACCGCATCCGAGGAAACGAATGACGCATCTCGGCTGTAGTGTGAGATTAACGAAGGACGGAGGAAACGAAGCGAAGGGATTTGGGCCAACGTGCGCGTGTTAGAAATGATGGGCTTCTGTTTAAGTCCAGGTGAAATATGGAAACGAGGGCGTGCCGGACAAGGCCCGAGCACACGCCTTAAATCAGCCATGAGCTCGTGGCGTGTGCGTTCACGTAGTAGAGCCGTTCTGGTAAACTCACAGCTGTGACGCATGTCGGAGCAGGTCACTAAATGTCGCCACCGAGCGCACATGCACAGCTCGAGATGTTGCGAGATCTGCGAGGGAGTGTGAACACACTTCAGTCCATGGTGTGTTTAAGGTTGCATTTGAAAAAAAACAAAGTGTGATAAATACCTCAGCAGTTATTATGCTGGTTGTTGAGTCCACTTTGTTGCCTAAGAGAGATTTGTCCTGGTGACTGCTTACACACGACATAAATCATTTCAGAGCAGATCACGTCTATTAAAAAAAAACCAAATCATACTAATCATTTAGTTTCCCACCTTCCCACACATCTTACACCACAAGTCTGTTTACACTGTGGTTGTCATGGTGACCTGTTTCATGTCGCTCAGACGGGTTTCTTAGTTTTCACCCCCCCATTTCCAAAAGCTGCACCCAAATATAAAACATGATCTATAAACGTCCGGACATCTCGTCTCGTTTGAGTTTATTTAAGCTAATTTATTTGTAGCTGACATCCGTCACTAGATCTGTAAATGTCCTCTTAAAGAAAGTCATCTTTTCTTAGCGCAACTCAAGTTGTGAAGTAAATATCGACCAAACTGATGAATCTCATCATCAGTGGTCCCACTCGTACATCCACCGGTTTGCTGGACGTTTCTTGCTATCTTGAGACATTTCCAATCGCATTTCGTTAGATTTTAATAAATAACAGAGGTTCCATGGTACCACTTTTACTTTTCCGACCTTCTGAGCATGAACCAATATCGATACATCCCTTAGTTTCTTCTTTAGAAACGACTTGTTTTTTTTTTTTGTGTTGTTTTTTTTACTGATGCACTTCGTGAAAAATCTACAGGAAAAGCATGTAGCTAAAACCACAACAAAGCCCCAGCTTTGTTTTTTATCGAGATAGTCTCTTTCATGCAAAAATCACTTTTAGTACATTTTAAAGTATAAATATAATAAAATTAGGGCTGAGCAATATGACCTAAAAATGATATCCCGACACTTTCACAATAACAACATTGATCACGATATGCATTATGATATGAAAATAATGTTCAGAGACAAAAGAGCATGACGGCACATGAAGACTGTTTATAAGTATACAGACTTTTTGAGTACTGTGTAGTACAGCAGTATGAGCACTCGGATGCAGTCAGGGTGCTCGTTCATAAGCTCCAGTGCTGCGATTAGGTGGCGTGTTTTTGCGGTTCGCTCCAAAACTTTGTGCCTGTATTTGCTTTGACTTTGTTCCTGGTGTCTTGGCCTTGTTTCCTTTATGTTTTTACTGCAGCTTAGTCCAGGTCTGGGTTAATAAAGCCCTGGGTCCTGTTCAGTATGTAACAATAAAATTGTTATATAATAGGGCTCATATTAATAAAGCTAGTTCTGCATATCATGCAGGCTGATATTTCTGCTAAATTACAATACTTGTGATATTCAGATATGAATGGTCATATCGTGATAAAAATGTATTGATTTTTTCACCCAGTCCTAAATCACATCAATCCAAAACAAACGACACATAGCTAAAAACAAAACTCGCACAAAGCCGCAGCTTTTATTATTATTATTATTATTATTATT
>JAQQZR010000014.1:11503153-11516307 GCA_030068235.1 Notoglanidium macrostoma
TATGTATATGTATGTATGTACAGTATGTGTCCTAAAAGTGTATTGCATGTAAGTAGTTTTTTTTAAGGCACAATTTCTAGCACACACTTCCTGGAGTCATATTGCATCATATTATGTTTTGTGTTGGATAGGGCTTAAATTAGATGAGCTGAAGATGGTGGGTGTGAATCATTCATGAATAATTAATATTGCTGACACTTTCCAGTTAAAAAGAAAATTGCTGGGTTATGATGTTTCTGTACTGATGTAAATGCATGTATTTAAGATTGAATTCCTATCCATATCCCTGATGTCTGTATTGCTTAAACACCACACCCGTACTGAAGGTTTCTCTAAAATCTCTTAAGTGAATGGAAACACTGGACATGGTCCCAGATTTTACATTTTCATTCCTGTGGAAAAAGGTAATCACAAGAGGTTAAACACATATCTGCAAGTGTTACACACACACACACGCAGAGTGTGATGCGTCATTGTTTAGTTTGCCAGTCAGGTCTCCTGAGTGCAGGGCCACTCCGGTTTCACGCTATCGATGTCTGCTTAAATTGGAGTGCCCTTTTGAATAGACGCCTGTGCCTTCTACTCTTAGTAGTGAGAATGCAGCAAGAGCAGCCTCAACAGGAATAAGAGATCTGTTTCATTCCAACACACACACACACACACACACACACACACACACACACACACACACACACACACACACACATGCACGCGCGCACACATACACAGAGTTATGCTGGGCTGCAGCAGGATGTGTTACTCACACTATAAATCTTTCTGAACTAATCTCAGTCAAAGTGAACAAAACCCACTCAAGGCAGCTCAGCAGGTTGGAAGTCTTTTAGTGAGTTCATATACGTGTATGTGTGTGAGTCATTGTTTCTGGGTTTGTGTGTGTTTACATATAGCTGAGAAAGGAAATCGCAGTGTTGTGCAGTTTAGAGACGAGTATGGGGAGGCGGATTCTCTTCCAGATTTGCGTGCTCCCTAAGGACACGGTGCAGTTCAGAATTCCTCCTACAATCCAGCCTTAAGACTTGGATAAGCTCTCCGTGTTCTGGCACTCAGCAGTGCTGGCAAGGTTAACCTCTCAGAAATAATGCTGCACTTCAGATATGTGATACTACCGCTCCATGGTCCATTAAATACAAGTAACTGAAAATGGAATTTAATTTTCAACTTAATATAGTCAGTTTTTTTTTGGCTGAAGTTTGCTTCTGTAGTATTGCACCAATTTGCAAGGTACATATAGTGTGGAGTTTGGGGCTGTGCAAACATCAGGTCTTCTTACACGTCAGTTGGCTCGAATATACCTTCTGTGCATGAACGGTTTCATAAAATAGCAGAAAACAAGTATACAGCTTAAACTGAAAGCATATAAACAACACGTAAAGAAGAAAGCGCTATCTACCGTCTTCCGCATACACGAGCTCACAGACGTCCACGACTGGTCAGCGTTGCTGTTTTTGACCGGGGAAAGAGATTATGCTCCTCCCACCTAAAGAGCATGGCTAATATCGCTCCTGTTGCTTCTGGTCATGGATGACTGTGGCATGGTCTGGATATGTGCAGTTCTGCAAAGATGAGGCTGAATCACATATTTTCATTTCATTTCAAAGTGGGCCCAAACTATGTACTTAAGAAAAAAAAAAAAAAGATTCAGCTTCAAGATGGTAATAGGACTGTTTGTTTGATCTACAACATCCTAAAGCCACATAAATAAGTTTGCTTGAGATTATTTCGCAACACCGTGTGGTTTAAGACGAGGGATGATGTAAACGATTAGACAGCTACACGCGTACCTTATTTGTTTGCTTCTGTAGATCGACGAGACGGAAGCAGCTAACATCAGACACCTGAAACGTTTCTTGGTGGCAGTTTACAGAAATCCTCCACCTTTTTGGCTATGATGAGTGCTTCGGATACTCGAATGTGTACGAGAAGGTAGAAAGAGTCATGAAGGTGGATTGCAGAAACCCAAACCCCTGCAATGCAGGAAAGAGCCACGTTTAAAATTCAGTGCTGTCTTTGTTAAAAGGTGTGTGTGTGTGTGTGAGTGTTTGTATGTGTGCATAGAATTGTCTGCGGTACTAGAGACTGTTCTATGATAGTATATGTGTGCGTGTGTGTGTGCGCATGTGTCATGTGCAGTGCATCACCGAGTCCTATGGGGGACGGTAGGTTATTAGTATCTGTCAGTGACGGAGAATAACGAGGCTAGCTAATCTGGGACACACGCACACCATCGCATTTGCACGCTCACACATCCAGTATCAGCAGAGGCAAATAATGACTTCACTCCAGTTAGGAAGTTCAGACGTTCTGTGTATGTCAAATGTTAATTTGCTAATTTCATATCACTTTGCGTTAAACACTAGGTAAGAGAAAAAGCATGATTCTAACCGTCATGTGCATCCATTTGTTTTTTTTACTAGCAATTGAATATAAGGAAGGTGTGAAATTTTACCTTAGTTGATTGTGTGTGTGGCAGTGTTGCTTTCCAAAGTTTGTGTGCAGATGTTAGTCTGCATGTACAGTGTACCTGCCAATCTGTGTTCAGAATTTTTTTTTTTTTTTTAAATCAAAGTAGTAATATCTCTCTCTGCTCTCCATTCAGCCTGAGAACCTGCTCCTGGCCAGTAAGTGTAAGAACGCTGCTGTCAAGCTGGCTGATTTTGGTCTGGCCATCGAGGTGCAGGGAGACCAGCAGGCATGGTTTGGTATGCAACTGCCCCACATTGTTGTCTCACCTTTTTAATGCCCATTCAGTTACTTCTGACCAACGTAATGCACCTCCTCTCTTTTGGGCCTAATAGTTATAATTCTCTTTCAACTGAGCTTGGCCTAAATTACGTAGAAGAGAGTTATAAAAAAAACTTTGACCCAGATCCCAAAGCAGATAAAGCATGACTACTATCCACGTTATTGTTGCTTACATTAAGTGTAGTTAAAATATGCTTCGTGTTTATTCGGAACTTTATTCGGACAAAAAGCATTAATAACAGACTCATTAAAATAACAAGTAGTACAGTGCTATAAATTATACAGTATGCCAACATTTTACTGGTTTCTTATCAGATCCTTAAAAAGGAGCTGTAAGTAATTTCTGAGGCATGTTGTTTCCTCGTCATATAGTAGTTTGTGAAGCTGAAAGTGAGTTACCTTGATCATGCATTATGAATACAGGTTAGGTTAGATTTGTTGGATGTGTTGGATTAATAGATGCGTGTGTGTTTAATGTACAGGATTCGCAGGGACACCAGGGTATCTGTCCCCTGAGGTGTTGAGGAAGGAGGCATATGGAAAACCTGTGGACATCTGGGCCTGTGGTACACACACACACACACAAACACACACACACACACACACACACGCGCGCGCACGCACACACGCACACACTTAAAGGATCTGCACGGCCACACAAGTATCAAGAGTGTGTGTGTGTGTGTGTGTGTGTGTGTGTGTCTGTCAGGTGTGATCCTCTACATTCTGCTGGTTGGTTATCCTCCGTTCTGGGATGAGGATCAGCACAAGCTCTACCAGCAGATTAAAGCTGGGGCTTATGATGTAAGTTTCCTCTCCTCTCTCTATCTTTTCTTTTCGTTCTTCTCGCTCACACTTCTTAAATCCTGTCCTAATTAGCAATGGCTTGCTCACTGACCCATGCCACCTTTTATCTTATAATAATTGGTTGATCATGTTAAATATTAGGGCTGGTTAGTTCCATGATGTAATATCAATATCATGATAAATCACCACAACGCACTTTTCCGAGATACCATGATATCTTTGTATAAATGCAAACTGTCTGGACGTAGCTGATTTGATGTTACAATTTGATTACAATTTTGTAATAATGTTTAAAATTGTAACATTTTTAGTGCCAGTTTTATTTTTTTATTTATATGATTAGTAAAAATGTTACTTTTTAGATATAAAAAAGAAACCTAGATACATGTTTTGTAGATATTAAATTTAGATATTTTTTTTGTAAGGTTTGTTTGTTTTTTTTTTTTTTTTAAGTGCAAAATTACTGTTTTGCTGGCACATTTTTGCAGACCTGTATATTGTGATGCACATAATGTATGGTAGAAATGCTTTTGGGATTCGTAATATGATACTTTTGCTATATTGCCCAACTTTAGTAACAATTAAGATAGGAATATGTTAGATGTCATGGAAACAATATTATATATTACTTAAACAAAATGCTCCATATTTGGAGATCCTCATAATGGCAGATGTGAACAGGAAGTTCAATCTCAATCAAATATAACACAGAAGTAAAATAAATGCCCTGAGCCTAAAAAGAATGTACAGTAATGTATTTTTAAAAAACAAATGTACAGTGCATTTTTAACCAAATTCAAACCATTTTATGTTTATGGTGACATCTGCTTTAATGTTTTTTATTAATCAAAATTTTGTCTAAATTTTGTCTTTTAATAGTTGCACCAGTTACTGTCCTGTCATATGCTTTGAAAGAGATTTTGAAGTTGATTGTAGATTACTGTAATTCATCAGTGCATGTATGAGTGTCTTTGACATTCTTGTTTGTTCTGGCTAGTTTCCATCTCCAGAGTGGGACACAGTCACTCCTGAAGCCAAAAACCTCATCAACCAGATGCTGACCATCAATCCAGCCAAGAGAATCACAGCACAGGAGGCTCTTAAACACCCCTGGGTCTGCGTAAGTACACACACCATGCACAGGTGATGCGCTGTATACATGTACATTGATCTACAGTAGGTAAACAGATTATGCACAATCATGGCGATATCATCATTTGGTTCTCTTTGCTTGTCTCCTTAGCAACGCTCCACAGTGGCCTCCATGATGCACAGACAAGAGACAGTGGAGTGCCTGAAGAAGTTCAATGCCAGGAGGAAACTCAAGGTGTGACACACTCAAGATGGTTATTTAAAAGAAATTAAATGTATTACACTTGGGATTTTATTCTTACTGATATTAATATGGGATTGATGCATAAAAATTCTCGAATTGGGATTCAGTTGAATCTCAAATGCTTTACTATTCTCTATATACACTCACAACATAAAGGTTTTTATGCTCAGCACCTTTTGAAATTCATCCATAGATTAACATTGACTCCACCTGTTGAAAATTGTTAATTGGAAAAAAATGATGTCATTGAATCGTTAATTAGGTTTATTTAGCAAAAGACATATGGAGCATGTGAAACATGTTTGACTTAAAAGTAGGGCATTGGCTCTTAAGTGTACACGTTCTCAAATATTATATTATCATATAGTATTGAACGGTGACATTCATTTAACAGTCCTGCTCTGACCTCGGTGGTGCTTGCATGTTTTCATACTAGATAGTAGACCAGGTCAGATTGTGGTTTGGACTCGGACAGAACGTAGCCGGGTCACTTTCACCACGTTAGTTACAGTTAAAACTAACTCACCTACACAGTTATTCACTATCTTTCTTTCTGTACTCTTAACGCTTTCTCTCCCTCTCCTTGTAGGGCGCTATCTTAACCACCATGCTGGTTTCCCGAAACTTCTCTGGTAAGTCACTTGTATTCTGCATTTCATCAGAATTCCGGCTGTATTTGTTGTTTTACAGTGCATCATGCTCTTCAGTTGACTTCTTGACATGTCATGAACCGTGTTTTCAGGGACTGTTTCGTCTCCCAGTTCATTCATGTCCTTATGTGCTCCTGTCGTCTGTCACGTCGTCAGAAAAAACCTGTCTCTGTGTGCATCCATGCCTTCCAAAGAATCGTGTCCGTGACAGTTGTTTCTGTCTGAAGCAGTGTGGCTGTAGATTATTAAAATGAACCACCTGATGTGATAGTTTTGAGTGGGGATCATTTTCACATGCTTTCTTAAAGAAAAGAATTCTCTTTTGCTCTTAGACTAATAAACAATTCTCTCCTCCTTGTGCTCTTTCTCCCTTTCTGCTCCTTTCTCTCCCTTCTCTCTCTCTCTCCTCTCATTTTGTGTGTGTGTGTGTGTGTGTGTGTGTGTGTGTGTGTGTGTGTGTGTGTGTGTGTGTGTGTGTGTGTGTGTGTGGACGGTGTGTGTCAGTGGGTAGCAGGCAGACCACGGCTCCGGCCTCGGTCACTGCCGCCGCTGCTGCTGTTGCTGCAGCAGCAGGTACCACAGCAGGGCTGGTGGAACAAGGTAGCAGAGTCCCCGAGGGGGCCTTCTCTCCTCCTTCTGTCCTCTTTTCCACACATCTACTCCTGTCCTTGTTTGTCCTTCTTCCTCCTCCCACTCTTCTCTCTCCCTTATTAAAGAAATACTCCAGGGTGTTTTTTTTTTTTTTTTTTTTTTTTTAATAACCTAATCTATCTGTTTCAACATGCTTTTCTTTCCCTGTAATGAGAAAACAACAGAAAACCAGTTTACGCAAAACTCGCTCATAATGGGAGTCTGTAGGAAGTTAGTGAATTCCGTCAATAGACTAATAAGGCAAATTGCTCAAAATGAAAGCGATCATAAAATGAGACCGACATGAGTCAGCGCAATCCTAATCTGTAACCATGGTTCCTTATCTCTACAAAAGTATTCCTATCTCTGATGGGAATAAAACACAACGAGGCATGTTGTTCTAGCAAAATAATCAACGATGAAGCCGCAGTGTTATACCAGAGCAATTGGAATATTTATCTGTTTTGTTTAGTAAGGAAGTCCAAAATCATCCTCTTATTAGTGTATTAGTTACAATTAATGTAGCATGTCAAGAAAATAAGTTAGTTCCTAATAGCACTTATGTTACAGCAGCTAAAAACATGTGTTAAAAACATAACAGTTTCTCTTTTTTCTCTCTTCTAAAGATAAAGGTCCACTATGTAGGATTTTGAGGGCATCTATTAGCAGAAATGGAGTATACATTTAATGGAATTCATAAGTACGTATTCATTAGTAATAATTACCTATAACTACGAATCATTGTTTTTCATAAAGCTTGGAAAGAGACCTTTATCTACATAGGGAGCAGGTCCACTTCTACAGAGTAGCGCAGAACAGACAAACCTCTAGAGACAAACCACCTTCTGCAAAACGCAAAGTCCCGAAGACTTGTGCTGTGGTGGAAAACCTCCTAATTGTTCCAAAACTCTGACACTAGAGACTCCTTCAACAAATGTTACTGTAAGTCTCCTTACAGAAAAGTTCATCTTTTCATTGGAGTTTTTCTTTCTTACGTTACAAGACTTTTTATAAAAAAGAAAAACCCCTAGATTATGTACAAGTGAATGACTTCTTAATGTAGAAGTTAATTACTTACTTGAATTAGTTTTTTTTGTAATTGCAGCTGAAACTACTGTCGGAGCTGCTGTTACAGAAAATTAATCAACACTTTCTGACCAGACAAGAATATAACAGCACTGCTTATTTACTTACCTTTGACTGAAGAAGTCATTAAAGTATTCCCAAGAATTTTTTTTTTTCATAATATTTTTTGACAACCCTTAAACTTTCATTATAACTGAGTATTGAGAAAGCAGGTGTTCTGATAAACACTTATCCGTGTGAATCACGTGCTACAGATGAGATGAAGTTAAAAAAAAAATGGCGGTTTTACTCCTTTAACATCCTCCCTTTTGCTTGTCCCCTCTCTTTCCCCTTACCTCTGTTTGTCTTTAAGTCTTCCTCTTCATGAACTCACCCTCTCCTCTCCCCTCCCCTCTGTACCTATACTTTTTGACCACTTTTATCGTTTCATACTTTGCATGACGCTGAAAGCATGCGCCACCTACAGTGGCTCATCTTTACCTTTTCCTTCTTCCTGTCTCGCATTTCGCTCCTCCAGTTGTCTCTCTCTGCCCATCTGAAATATCTCTCTTTCCATATTTCCTCCACCTTCACCGTTGTCTCATTGGTCATCTCGACTGTGCGTTATAATTGTCGTCACTTCATTTTGTTTTCTCCACGTCTCGCACTTGAAATTCCTCTACGTCTCTTATTAGTGTTTTCTCGATTCAGTCTGTGCATCCATGTATATCTTGTTTGGATTACTCTTCTCTCATGCCATTATTCCAGCCCTTATTCTCTTTTCCTGTCCCTCTGTATTTGTATGAGACTGTGAAGTTCACCCTGAAAGTGGGAATGGAACGGGCTGCCTGCTGCTGTACTGAATGTTGCATGAGCGACTGGACTAACGCATGATCTCTAATATGTTGGGATGTGGGGAGTTGCAACACTTGCATTGTGGAAACTTTGTGGTCAAAAGAAATTGAGACTGATGGATTTTTATTTATTTATTTTTTGGGATGGGTGGAGCAAAATAACTGTGCTTTTCGAGTAGCTTTACACTGTGATGTTGGCGGATGATACCCACCACCCTGGATATTGTTTTATGTGTATGCTCTGAATACAAACTGCCTGAGGATTATCTCCATAATTACCACACCGTAAGTGCACACTGTTTAGAGTGATAAAGTGCAGCTTCTCATGTGAGCTAGCTGTGGCTGTCGCTTTGTGCAAAGGCTGTGTTTCATATTTGATGCAGCCAACTGCAGTCAAATATCCAAACCTGTCGTGTTGAGCTGGTAAAGTCGTGTTCGTTCCAGCACGTTGGAGAGCCCTCGTTTCGAGACGGGAGTGGAGAGCTGGTGCTCTCAGCTGGAGTGGTGGCTGTGGCTCGGTGTAAAGGCTGCGCTTCATATTTGATGCCGTCTCCACACGCCTGCAATCAAATATTCATGCAGCACTGTCTCTGTCAGTTAGCCACTCTCCCTCCCTGTTCTGCTCATCTGTCGCGTTAGCAGCTCAAATACAAGAACCACAGCTGGAATCTGAATATCTTTTCAAAATTATCTATGCAATTTGTTGTTTATTTACATGGCAGAAAAATCTTGGAAAAGCAATAGTTCATTTTTGTATCTTTTGTGGCTCTCCTTTTTATTTTTTTATAACACAATGGTGGGGGGGAGCAATGAGCAAATGTCTACTAAACCACGGTCAAGGTTTTACAGAAGATATCCATCTCATCAAATGATTTTAAAAATGCGTAAAAGGTTTTGCAACCTATTCTCTTTCTACTGCATTTGTAGCATTTCATCCTTTCCTAATATTGCGAAAAGAAGAGAAATCGCTTACAATGGAAGTCTGTCTTAGGAGAATCATCAGGAGATCTCAAACTCAAGGTTCTGACAATGACTGCCATCTGTGACCGGAAGCCAAGGGAGCAAAATTGATCGTGCTCTCTGGGTGGGAGGGGCTTATTCTGTCTCTCCTGTCAATCAGAGTGACCGTAACCAATCGTGGGCGTGTGAGAGTTCATATGTGTGGAAGGAGGCAGATAGAGATTTCCTGAGTATGTAATGCAACATGAGCAACAGTTTGGAAAAAATGTGATTGGCTGGCTTTCACGTGTCTCAAAGGAAGCACATGATGGCCAGGTTTGACATAAGATGGGGTGAGCTGGGTAGCGGGTGGGAATAGGCAGGTGAACGGATTGCGGAGAAAAATGGGGGCAGTTCAGAAGAAAATTGAAAGATTTTTACCTAAAGAACTTACCAGAAAGCCTTACCAAAACTGAGTATATAGTTTTATCCAGCTTTCCGATACAATAAAAAGTAATTCTGGTTGCTGAAATTTTCCCCCTAAAAAGGGAAAAAAGTTCATATCCAAAAAGGAAACAAAAACTCATCCCATCTGTAAAAGGACAGAAATCTATAATTTCAGAGTTTCATTTCCTTTGAGCAGTCAACAAAAGCATTTTACAAAAATGTATGTTTTGCATAAATGTTCACTGACTTCCTCAAAGACTTCCGTTAGAAGTGACTCTGAAGTAAACAGGATTCGTACCATTTGTGGTACTCACACATGCGCGTCAGATGCAGTAGATATGAGATTCGGTTGGTTTAGTTTTCCTTTACAGAGTAAAGCTCAGTACTTCTGATTTTTTTGACCTTTGCTGTCCTCCTTTTTTCCTTCTTCCTTTCTCTTTTTTTTTTTTTTTTTGGTTCTCTGTGTTTATGGCAAGGTAAGGATCTCAACCCTCTCCCTGTCTCTCCCCGCTAGAACAAGTTAAGTTTTCTCCACAGGAATCACTGCACAGTTTCACTCGCGTTTCTTTGGCCTCAGCAATTTAAGCCCAGTTCCTTGTTTCGTAGTTTATGACCCTGACCTAGCCTGCATGGAAAGAAAAGCCTCCGGCTAACTGCATCAGATGACAAGTGATTAATGTGCCATGTGTTGATTATGTCAATTAGCTGTCCGGATTTGTGGTCATCACCACTTCCTTCTTCTCTTGTTTGGTTGACTGTCAAAGCTCTGTGGTTCACTGATTCCAGCACAGAGCAATTCATTACAGCATAATCCGTGCGATTTGATTTACCTGAAATCTACCGCGTTAAATACGTAATCAACTCGGATAAGATCGAGTCAATGATGTGTGAGATAAGTGGCTTAGTTAAAGCATGCAGCTCTTCAACAGTAAATGTACTGAAACACTGCCACAAGAAAACCTTTCCTCAAGCAAGGCAAAAAAAAAGTTTGTATTTGTAATTTGTACGTACAGGTTTGTGGTATTTTCCTGATGATAAAATCTGATGAATGAGTGTCGGAGTTCTCTTGTGTCAGTGAAATGTGAATATTGATATGCCTGCTTAAAGTTATACAGTGCATTCTGACAGGTACATATCGTCTTTATAATCTTCATTCTCAGGGAGTTTTCACACTTGATCCGAACTTGCTTTTCGGTTTTGCGAAACGGTGGGAAAATATTTTTCCCGTGGTACCAGCAACAACACAAGCAGAGAAGAATGGCATGGCCATCACACAGCAAACCAGCAAACAAGGAGCCAATCTCATATAAGAAGAGTTTAAGAAGATAAAAAGGTTCACAAACAGTCATCACACTTCGAACTCAAACAGCGCACATTTAAGAAAGAAAGGCCGCAAGTGTGAAAACAACCTTCTGTGTAATTTATTGTTTAAATGTGCAAAGGGTGCATTGTTTCTAAAGAAGACATCCTCATCATGCTCAGTCTTTCTTCTGATTTATGAAATGCTGTAAAGATAAAAAAGGTCATTTGAAGTTCCTGCCCTGAGCACCTTTAAGCAAATGTCTTTTCAGTGTATAACTGCGTATAGAGTGTTTATGGAAACCTGTATAGCAGGAGACGGCAGTATGACGTTCTCTCTCTAACAGAAGTCTCAGTATGGATGTTGATGCCTGATCAGATTCAGAATGAGGTTGAATTGATCAGAAGCTGAGTTTCCCAGAGTTCTGAAGCATTTGTGGTGAACACTACCACCTTATCACTAACATTTTTATTTTTATGGAATCCAAAGTCATGTCGCTTTTGCTGAAGATCACTGTCCATGGGAAACTGAGCATGTTATCTTTGACTTTTTGTACTAAGACATTATATTTCTGTAAGATGTCTGTCTGCTGAGCCTCTGTCTCTTTCCTGTCTCCACTTGCAGCAGCGAAGAGTTTGCTGAATAAGAAGGCTGATGTGAAGGTAAGTTGACCTTCTGACCTTTTGGCACCTGACTTGGCACTGTTCTCTTTTTTTCTTTTGTGCTGCTTTTTTCACTGTCAGTGTCAGTGTTCATGTAGCTGATGTGTGTCCCCACATCTGACTGTTACGACGACATCACTTTCTGTTTTGACAATTCAGGGCACCTATTGTCACTTTCTGTCTTTGTGTCTGTGTTCATGGCGAGTCTGAATGACGGAGAGACGACGGAATAGCGTTTTAGCGTTCAGATTTATGACCTTTATCTTTCATCTGCCCTTTACTTGCCAACCTTTAGAAGGAAAAAAAACATGGAGTTAAACCACTTTGACACTTCATTGGCTATTCTTCATACTGATTCATCACTTCATTATACTTTATTTCCTGTATTGCCCAATAGTTCAGGTTTAGAGATAAGATCAGTGCAGGGTTATGGATTACTGAGAACCCGAAAACGGAGAAGCTGAGGTAAGGTTCAGCTACTTACTTACTGTAAGACATGGCTGATTGTGTATTTTTGCACTAGAACTATGAGGCTTCTGAAGCTACAAAGTCATGAAAGTCTGAGCAAATCTTTAGGTTTGTGTATCATGTGACATAATTAAGATATACACACCTTTAAGATGTAGTGATCAGTTTTGGAAAATGGCAGAAGCATCATTTATAGGTTTAAATTCAAATTCATTTGCAAAGCCCCTAATTCAACTTCAGGACATGGAACCAAATCATGGTGAGGGGCAAAGGTAGCGTGGTTGTCCTACACGGCTACCTCACTCAGCTGTGATTTCCAGATTTCTGAGAACCATGTTGTTGACTGTCTTTTGTCGCAGTGGCAGTAAATCAGCTGCCACTGAGTGTATCCCATTATGTGCTCTAACACCACTGTTCTCAGCTCACAACCAAATAATTATTTCACGACGTACGTCTGTCGGAAAAACCGGGCCGAAAACGGTAGCATGTAAACTCAACTTTAGTTGTAAAACATACCAGCATGTCCGTAGAAATGAATGTTGTTTAAGGCATTTGTTTATGCAAAAAACAATTTGGGGGAACTTTCATTACTTGTTATCCATAAGCTCCATACACTTGTATAACATAAGCTCCAGTGCAAATTACACCAAGCATGTCTACACTTGCTTTCTGATGAATATGCAAAATTAGATTTTCTTACACTTCTTATAGTGTAGTTCATGTGTATTTGTTATACTGAAATCAGGATGCGGTAATTTAAAGTGTTGCCAAACAGTAAAAACAAGCTTTATCTGATCAGTTAGGTTGTGACACGGACGGAAAGGAGAAGAAATGGATGGGAAGATTTATTTCCATCTCCACATGTATGAGTGTGGGTGGTATGAAATGAAGGAGGCTGTAATGCCAGGAATCTGGAATAAGATTTTTGCAAAATGATGGCATTCGAATTTAAAAACTCTCCTTGCACAGAAAAATCCTCATTTCATTTTTTAATGCCTTCTTCACACCCACACACACACATGCACAAAAGGTTACACATAGGGTATGCCCCATTACTTTTCTGCAGTCCTTTGGGCCTATAATCCTAGCAACTATTGACCTTTTGCTCCACGTACCTGATGAACACCTTCTACACTATTGCACCTTGCTCCTGCACAAGGTGTGTGTGTGTGTGTGTGTGTGTGTGTGTGTGTGTGTGTGTGTGTGTGTGTGTGTGTGTGTGAGAGAGAGAGA
>JAQQZR010000014.1:11519032-11530769 GCA_030068235.1 Notoglanidium macrostoma
GTGTGTGTGTGTGTGTGTGTGTGTGTGTGTGTGTGTGTGTGTGTGTGTGTGTGTGTGTGTGTGAGAGAGAGAGAGCACATGCCAGCTGAGAAGACTAGTTCAGATGGGAATATGACTCCCGTTCCAGGAATAGCCGCAAGTCTGAACCCTGGAAACTCTGTGACAGAAATAGCATCACTGTGCTCCTCTCATCGCCTAGCAACAGGCTCCCCCACGTCCTCCATCAGCCATTGCAAACGCCATCTCTTTCTCTCTCTTCATGGCTCCTGCTTTCCTTCCCCTCTTTTTCTTGGTTTATCCAGAGATGTACCTGCTCCTCTCCTGGTTTCCCCTCCACAGCTGACAAAGATCTGAAATATCTTCTTTTCTGAACGGACATGCTTTATATTCAGAAACGTGCCGCGTTGTTGCTTACGTAACGCTGCATTTGAATTTAAAGCATCTTTTCCTCTTCTTCTCTGGTGACCAGAAGAGGCAAAGTGCAAAAAGTACCCGTTTTCTGTGGAAATGATGATCGATACTTTTTCAGTGGTGCTTTCCAGTGGGACATTTACATCTAGAGGCTTGCTTTATTTTTCTCCAATCCAAATAGAAGCCAGGTAGAATTGATTCCAAACATAGAGAAGAAGCAGAAATGTAATTACTGGAGCACTTTATTCAAACCCCCTGTCATGTTACAGAAGGAACCTTCTGTTCACTCGCAGCAAAAACATTGAGTTTAACTCATACCGAGTACCTTAAAGTTTCAGTTCTTTTTGTAGCACTTCTGCTGAATATTCCTAACATGGGTCGTTAATTTTTTAGGCCAGATTTTCTGCAAATCTTAATTCCAAACAAATAGGACAGAGTTAATTGAGTAGACCGATGAATTCGGATGCGGCCCCTGTTTAGCTGGAATGAAAATCTGCTGCACAATAGGGCAGGGTGGTATCTAAAAAATAATAATAATAATAATAACATGCTGTACATGAATGTAAATCATGCTTTACAAGCTTTTTCTGTCTAAATGTGACCTAAAAACTACATAAACCAGATGTCCACAGTCGGATCAGGGTACTCGCCCAGCTGGGGCACCATGGTCGCTTGTGATTGGTGTAAATACCAGGCCTGAGCAGAGGAATAGAACACCATGGCGTAGAAGAAGACATTTAACTTCATTGCGTTATTGTTATTAATTAATTGAAATGAAAACTGTTGATCAATTTTTAGGAAGATTTAGTTCTGCATTGTGTAATAACCAAATGCTTCATAAATAAATAAATAACCTCTGTTTGTTTGTTTTTTTTTCCTCACATGGATCACTTAGTGGCAGATTCATGTAAGCTACTTGCTACAGTCATATAAATAAGAAGTAAATAAATATTATATTAGATAATGTCATATAATAAAACAGCTTATAATGACAGCTCTCCAATTTACAATCCGTCTTCCCTCCCTTTATGCACGGTATGTCAAGGATTAGTATCGCGCATGTGTTCGTCCTCGCCGATAGCTGATTATATCACCTCTGTGAGATCGAAGATGAGAGAACTTCAGAAATGGCAATTTTTAGAAGTATGCATTATTCACGTGACCCTATATTCACTTGCATCTGTGGTTCTTCTAATCTTAACTGTTGCGCTTCATTTCAAGTGCATCTCATGAGGCACTTCACTCTTTCTTGCTACAGCATGCACTTTTGTCCTTTATTCTCCTCCAAGGCAAACACATTGCGCTTCAACGTCTCCGCCTATTTACCACACACTGCTCCTTTACCTCCTCCTTTCTTTTCCCTGATTCCTCTTTCCGATTTCCTCGTCTTTAACACCTGAAAGACGAGTCAGAATGTAGTGTCTTGAAGCCAAGTGTTCCTGTTATGTCCTCCCGTTCCCAGCTCGGACCAGGTGCTTCAGAAGTGTGGAGCAATTTGCACAGAGTTTCCTGTTACTTCAATTAATGATGGATGAGTTTGCCATTCATCAGCAACTCGAAGTTGTCACTTGTTCACTTGGATAGGTCTTTTTTTTTTTTTTTTTTTTTTTTTTTTGTTCTTTTTTTTTTTTTTGTTCTTTTGTATGTAATTTATAACAGTTTCTTCTTCTTTCCATCTTTCCAGAAGAGGAAGTCAAGCTCTACTGTTCAGTACATGGTGAGAACACTAGTTTTATCCTTTATCCTATCTTTCACCTTCCCCTATTTTCCTGCCTAGAGTTCTTCTGCCCTAAAGAAATGATGGTCCAGGTTCTCATGCAGTGTACTTTCTAACTGCTGCTATATACTGAATTTCTGCTTCTTTTTCTGTCTCTGTGGTGTTTACTCTTTCCTCTTGATTGCACCGGTGAATAAACAGTACACCTTCTGTCTTACTGTAGTTGTCCTATTCTCAAGTAAGAAGATCTTCACACTTCATAAATGCCTAATAATGCCCTCTGCTTTTTACTCAGGTTTCCTCACTCGGCTGAGCATTTAAGCTTAACTCATTCTCGCCACCTTCAGCGCCTAATCGCTTTCAAGTGAAGAAACTACACGCATTTCCGGACCGCACTCGGCCGCTCATGACCTTTTCCAAAAATGTTTTGACATTCATGATCTTGTCTCCAAATGATCGCCCAGAATACTCAGTATTGATTTGTGTGTGTGTGTGTGTGTGTGTGTGTGTGTGTGTGTGTGTGTGTGTGTGAGAGAGAATTTGGTTAAAACAATTAAATTTTCTTCAAATGAAAACATCGAAATTGGGAAGTAATGTCATTTATTAAAAAAGCAGAAAAAAATCACTCACTCACTCACTCAGCTTCAGTAACTGCGTTATCCTGGTCATGGTGGAACGGGAGCCTATCCCGGGAACACTGAGCCTGAGCTGGGAATACACCATGCAAGAAACCCGGTCAATCACATGGCACCATGCACACCTGTTGACGCTCTCATTCACACTTCAGGGCAATTGATAGTAGGATTAATAAAGTCCTACTAGCATCTTTGGGAGGTAGGAGGAAACCAGAGAACCCAGAGGAAACCCATGTAGATATGGAAGAACGCTCATGAGCTCATGATCAAACGCAAGCACAGGGTCAGCAATGTTACCAGATAATCCACAGTCATGCGTCAAGTACAAAGCATTAAAGATAATACACTTTATTTATATAGTCATTTATACAAACAGGTGTACAATGTGCAGCATACTGTGCATAAATCAATTATAACTAAAAAAGCCAGCTTTTCATAAGGATAGACAAGTTCACTGTGCAAACTTTAATAAAGCTTTATATATGTTTGTTTTTTCTGAAGACAAAATTAACATCACTTAACAACAGCAGCAGTAATGTGCATGAAGTGCACACTGGCATAGAGTAACTTAAGTGCTAAGTATGAGCTCACTGTTTGTTGCTGCCGCAGTGTGCATAAAGTGCAGGAATCCGTGTGTATCTGAGAAAACCCAGTCGACCACATGCATTAGTGTGGTCACATGCATCACTATACCGTTGTAAAAGAGACGCGGTCAGATGTTCGTAAAACCAGTAGAGATTTTTCAATCCCGTTTCTGTTGCAGTTGAACAAAGTTAATGTTCCAATGAGAAGTTGAATTAAAAGAAATCACGATGCACCACAGTGCATTTAAAAAAAAGTTTATTTAGCTGTCCCGTACATGCATCATGTGGCCTGCTGTGAATCTTTCACCACAAACCAAACGAACACCGATGAAATCAATGATATTTTGTATTTTTTTTGTATATTGTAAACGTATTTTGGATAAGATTTAAAAAAAATATTCTGCCAGACTGGTTTCACTTTTCATTATAAATGTATTGCTTCACATCTCTGTTTGTTGTACATGACTGTTTAAATGAAAAACAAGCTGAATATTGCCAACAATACCATTTACCAAATTTGGAAAACATTCTGATTCAGCCTTAATGGGCGTAACAGCGTATAAAAGTATATGCTAAGTAAAACTGGCTTGTGTGATGGCACGGTGTATGGTGCGTTCTTGTACAAAGCGAACTTTAACAGTGGTGTGATGAATTCAGGATCCCTGTGCTCAGTGTCCAGTTGTGTATGCGTGAGCCTGGCGCTTTATTTCCCTGTTCCTCTGTCTGCTTCTTCTTGCTGCTTTACATGTCCACTACATACTCCTAATCCCCAGAAAGGCTGCATTCAGCAAAGTATGTGCTCGTTACTGGTCTTGAGCTGACGGTGCAATAAATGATCATCTGTTTATTTGGACTTTCATTCATTTCTGTTGGTATGTCAGTATATTTTCTCAGCATCTGTCTTCCTCCCTAATGATGACTGTGGTATTTTTTACGAAATGAATATTACACTGTAAGGGAAAAGGAGTGTTCGTTGTGAATAGAGAAAAGTTATAAGTGAGACAAGTTAGACGGCTTTATTCGGGCCAGAGAAAATAAGCATCAGAATATGATTAATTATGTCCTCGTTATTTGTAATTGGTCTAATGGAGCAGATTTATGAAGTATAATTAGCACTGAATGCATTTTTATTATGGACATGTTGGTAATACTAACCTGTCCTACCCTCATCCAACTGCCCCTGAAGAACTTTTTGTTGCTCATCAAACGCTCACCTGTTCACATCTGGTTTTAAAATGCGTCTTGGGCGATTGGACAGGGCAAGTGGACAGCACTAAATACAAATCAAATTACAAATAAAAACAAATCTGGTGATGTAACTAACATCATAACTGTGTGCGGGGCATTTTGACCGTCTAGGGGAAGTGACGTAGGCAGTAATGAAATCTGAACGCAAGTGGTGAGCTGGACACCTTGAAGACCCATGATAGACGCAGGCGTTGACCCTGATGCGCCTCAGCTGTCCACTTGTGACCCGATCGCCTGAGACGCATTTTAAAACAGGGCCAAATGGTCCTCTGACTTTGCACAGATTACAGTTTTTATAGGTTTTAATATATACAGTACACATAGAATGACTAATTGTGAGTATGTGTATATTTGGGTGTGTACGAGTGGAAATGCATGCTGATCTCTTCCTACACCACTTTAAACCTGATTCCTCTTTAACCCTGTGTGTGTTGTGTTTCCCTGCACAGCCCCAGACCAACAGCACCAAAAACAGCATAGTCACGAGCCCCAAAGGAAACCTTCCCTCTCCTGCACTGGTATTTACCTCTCTAATCCTTCCTTCTTCTGTCACTCTTTTCCTTTACCCTTCTTCCCCCTCTCCCTTTCTCTTTTGTGTGGATGTGTCTGTCCTTTCACTCTCTGGTCACCTCTGTTGTCAGAACCACAGGGTTTTGGCTGGTGAGCTCTTTCCATTTTTGTTTTCTAGGAGAATAATGTGAACATATGTTTCCCAGCAAGCTCACTAGCACCTGACTAGCTATTTGGGACACTAGGAAGACTTGGAGTGATTCCAAAGTGTTTTTTTTTTTTTTTTTTTTTGTGGGGGAGGGTGCAGGAAGTATTGTTTGAAATTTGCACAATATGACGGTTTACGCTATTGGCTAGTTTCATGGCATTAACTGAGTGTTATAAATTAAAGATGCAGTCTTTGCACATTAGTGTATAAATAACAAAAAGCAAACAAAAATGTATTTATCACGTTTTCATTATAAACTTGGAAAAGTCGGTGCACTGAAAAGAAAACAAAAAAACAAACTAAGTAGTGTGCAGCCTGAAATAATGAAGAGCTGTTCCACTTGGTTATGATCAGCAGTGCTGTGTTGTCCTGTGCATTTGATAGAGTTGTCTAATATAAAGTTACGAACATGCTAGTAGTGGCAGTAGAGGTAGCAATGTAACGTGTTTGCAACAGTAGGATTTCACATTCACATCCCCTGGGTGGAGAAATGGAGGCATATTTTCGTTTAATATGTTAGAATTTTTCTGCCATACACAAGGAATGTAGTGGATATATAATGTATTATGTGTAATCAGATTTGAGGTGAGTTTGTTTTATTTTACCAAACCGGCCTGTAGAGAGGCAGCTGGACAGAGAGCGTGTTTGCAGTATGGCCTGGATTAATGCAGAGGAGTGTTTCAGGCTGAACTTAGTACCTTCAACATGTGAGCTCTCACACAAACACACACTAGTCCCACACACGTGCACTACCTTGGAAGACTTGTGCTTGAGTATCAGGGAGTGAACTCTGCTTGGAAGAATGACTAGCACTCAGACTCATACAGCCACCCCAACATGTGGTGCAATATATCAGCATATTTTTAGGATCTCTCATAGTTGCCCTTTAATGCTGTGTGTGCGTTGCTTTGCCTGCTTGTCGGTGCAGATTACCCAACCAAACCCCCCCCCATGTAACAAGCAGGCATTTGGGAGAATTTCACTAATCTTCAGTAGCTCTGACCCAATCTGATCACTAAATATCCTTATTTAAATCTTCTCTTGGGAATAGAGTGAGTGAAAAGTCACCTTTATTGTCTACAACTGGCCAGCTAACATAACTACCTGCGTAGAGAAAGCTGTATGTCAAATTAGATTTATTAAAAGTGAGACAAAAGCTAGTGTCAAGTATTTTCTTAACATTTAAAGCCAAAAAATAAAACTTTTAAATGGAAGCTAGTACATGAACTGTATTATGAAATGATGGCACATCTTCACGTTTCAGTCATATTTGCAATTTTCCTAAGAGGGAGGACCAGTATGTCAGCTGAGTAGCTTCACATTGCTCTACAGTATATCAGTCATGACATGTTTTTCAAGACAAGCAAAACACAGGTTGGGATGTTACGGAGAAACCAGAATGCACAAGGTCATGACACTGGAGACTCCTAGAACTGAACATCTCCTTACAAAAACCCTCACGGTATCATTGATTATATGCATTTCTGTTGTTAACAAAACCTTTTTAATTCCGAATATAAGATGGCCACCATGCAAGTCCTCGTGAATGAGGTGTAACTATAGAAACAATTACATATTAGACCAAGCGCATTAATATAAACCTGTGATTTAAATTAGAGCCGAGGCTCATGTCAGAGCTCCTGTTCTAGAAAATGAGTCAACACCGTCTGACCGACCAGATTCACCATTGCTGTAGTATAAAGTATTATGTTAAACCTACTTGCCATACTGTGAGTCACAGTCTGAGACTTGCCCGGCTGATGACTCTTCCTACAGCTTTAAACCAGGCGTTTGGGCTGAAGAAGACGCGTGCAGACGGTGTGAGGTCGGAGCTACTGGATGCCAGGAGGCTTAGGAAATTTATGGGCTACAAACACAGTTCCTGCGCTGCCTGGCAACCAATATGACAGCAGCTCCTCTCCGAACTGCCATCTTCTGTCCACGCCGTTAGGAATGCCTCATCGATGTGCAGCGCGACAGCGAGAGATCTGATATTTATAACCTCTATTTTCGCACATGCTTGTAGTGATTTCAGATGTGGCTGCTGAATGCATAGTGTTTGTTAATTGTTTATTTTTAGCCAGCATATTCCCCCCAACTCCACCCCCAGGTATCACTGCTGGCGGTTTCACATAGCGACGGTTGTCATGCCAATGACAACATCATAATGCAGATGGTGACTAATTGCTGATTGGTCATTGGAGAAATGTTACTTCCTGGGGTTGTTGGGGAAAGAAGAGTGAGGAGATGATCTCTGACACCTAGGACAAAAGAAAAATTTAATAGATCAGATCGAACAAAGCAAATCCGATCCTGCACGCCATTTCTGTAGTGGCAGGGGGTAATAAATCTCTCGCCTTAATCAAGTCCACTGGAGATTATATTGAAGCTGCTATTATGAACGTTAAGTCTGTATTATTGTTAGAACAGTTATTTGGATGTGTAAAAAGACTGAAAGTTTGACAGATCCTCAGTCAGTCTTTGTTAGGGACGTGTATTTTATTCCTTTTTTTTTCTGGGTTGACAATGTTCTGCACCCATCCACCCCCACAAGATTTCACTTTTCCAGCTGCAGCGTTTCTCTTTCTCTCTTTTGTTATCATCTCTGTCGTCTTCCTCCCTCATGCATTCTTTTCATCCTATGTGTCTTTAGGAAGCCCAGACCACGGTTATACATAATCCACTGGATGGGATTAAGGTATCACCCCCACCAAGCTTGCTTTTTTTTTCTTTTCTTTTTTTTTTCCTTCCTCACACCCTCCGCTTTTTCCATTTAACCATCTTCTGTTTGGTTTTCATGTTTATTTGATTTGTCTGAGCATTTTGGGTTTTCTCTGATGTGTTCTGTAAAAGATGCGGCATCTTAGGCATGTGTTATAATACCGTGATATCGAATAATATTATCCTTGAAACGGTGTTTTGTGACGTTCAGTAAAGTCTCGCATGCTTATCGGAGCCTGTTTACACGACCGTAGTTGCTCAGTATCTATAAGCATGTATGTCTGTGAGAGGCTCTTGAACTCTTATGTACACAGAGGAGTCTTGAGGTGCGAGTCAGAGATTTGGAGATCAACAGTTGGCAGGAATAAGCATCATGGCGTCTCCTTACTGAAAGTCTGTGTTCAAATCCACTGAACCGTTTAAAGCGGCCATCTCGTGGTGGCGATCGGAACTGCACCCTTTCGACCTGCATTGCGACTCTCATTTGACATTCCCGAGAAGCTGTCTTTGTTATTTTTCCACTTTAAGCACGTCAGGATATTTTAGGTTAGTTGGTTACGTCTGTCCTAATTATTTGAAGAGGAGCCACAGATTAGATTTGTGTAGGAATGTAGCGTTGGCTTTCACGGACTGCGGTTAAGCTGTAGATGTAGAATTAATAATCAGACAAAACCTTTGCAAAATCTTCCTGACAGCTGAGCACACATCCCTCCGACTCGCCACAACGAATAAAATACAGTTTAAGTTGTAACCCAATAATCAATATACAGACCTGAATAAGTTATAGTCCAGCTTCACAAAGACCCAGTTTTTCACAAAATGAAGGCTTTGTGGCAGCTTAAATCAGATTTCTCGGCTTATTCAATTTGAGCATAAAAGATTTGATGTAGTCTGAAATGTTTTTTTTTTTTTTTTCTTTTTTTTTTTTTAATGTTCAATTCATGCCACATTTCAAATTCGATTCTTGGACCTGTAATTCATTTTGACCAGTCATATTGAATTTGTCATTCAGAGTACGACCGTTTTTAACATTAGAAATGTGCAAGAAAAAGAAAAAGAAAAAAAACCCAGCACAGAAGCAGGTCAAGAGAGGAGAGGATTTGGAGCGTAGCAACAAAAAGATCGTCTGCCTCCGTTTAAACCCTTTTTTTTTTTTTCTTCTTCTTCTCGCTCAGAACCCTAATTAGAACTGACCTTTTCTTTAAATAAAGACAGAAAGAAACATCTGGAGTGAAATCTCCATGTTGATCGCTATTTAACGTCATTAAGATCTGCCCTGCTGTGCAAACAGAAATTTTCTGTGTATGTGCAAATATCGACCACTCACACATAGCTAGTAAACTTGCTAAATAATGAGTCACTTGCTTTCGCAAACATAATTGGGAAATTCAGTTAAATTACTCATTTTGGTCGCTAACAGTAGACTCCCATACTCTTCGCTCCGTGCTCTGGTAGAGAGGTGTGGAGTTTATGGGGATGGTAAAATGCAAGAAAAGAGGCGGTCTGAGGATTACCTAATCGTACCGTCCCAGATACTGACGGCTCAGCTGGCCTATTTACAGCAGCTTCTAGTGAGTGTCCTTGATGATCGCTGCAGCTCCTTTCCTCTCCTCTCAGATGACCTCCACCTCCTCTCGGTTCTCCTGACATCAATATGTCATTGCCACTTTCTCTTGCGCTCTCCCTTTTTCTTATCCTTTTCCTCGCTCTCACTTCTCATGTAATTATTTGCTGAGGAAAGCTGAAAGGAGGCCAGTGAGTAGTTTCAAGCTGCTCTGTTTCTGTCCTTTTACAGCCCATTTCATTTATCAGATAGGTTTATAAATGGCCATGGCTCTGTTTACACACACAGATTGTAATCAATTCTAATGAACGAACGAAAATCTCCATTTAGTTGGAACGAGCTCAAAGAACTTTTATTCACCTGTGTTTGTGTTCACAACAAATCTTGATGTTTTAAGCAAACACACTCCAGGGAATAAGAATTTGTGTCCTACATTATTCAGCTTTAAAATGTTAGCTGAATAGCTCTTTCTTTGAAAGCTTTTTAAAAATGTCTAACATGACTTGTCGTCCTCAATGTAGCATTTTTTTTGTTGTTGTTTTTTTGCAGCCGCGACGTTCGGAAGGTATTTGAGCAGGATGGCATGCGGTTGTAGTCAATATCAGCCGATTTTACATTTCTGAAAGTGAGATTTAGGCAAAATAGTCCGACTCGAGGCTTTCCTGCTGAGATGTGCTGAAATTTGAAGTTACGCAGCAAATGTGGCTTTTGTATAGCCGTTTGCCTTCTGAAACGCGCACGGTGAGCGTGTTTTCTATGCAAGATCACAACACAAAGCCACAGCAACCAGAGCGACGCGGCAGCAGAGCAGCAAGCAACATTTGACTCGAAAGTTTCTCAGTTCTATGCAAATTAGGTATGAAGTGCGAGAGGCAGACGTTAGCGATCCAGCGATGTGGGTTGTTTCCTGAACGTCTGACAAGTCAAGCCCTCATTTAACAGCTCAGAAATAGTAGAAAAGCAACAAGCTACAAATGTTTTCCCGATATTTATCTTTCGCTTTAACTCTAACAAGAGCAAGACGAAGATTTGTTCCGAAACAGTTCACTTCCTCACACGACCTAATTAGCATACCTCAATCATCAATCAGACAACATGAAGAATGTACATGAAAAAATCCTGCATTTATCCAGTCATGTGACAGCAACACAATGCATAAAGTCATACATGTACAGGTCAAGAGCTTAATGTGGTCTTCTGCTGTTGTAGCCCATCCACCTCAAGGTTGAACAACGTGCACTGGGAGTTGCTTTTCTGCTCATCACGGTCGTAAAGAGCGTTCATTTGAGTTCCCCTAGCCTTCCTGTCAGTTTGGCCTCTCTCATCAACAAGGCAATTCCACCTGCAGAGCTGTGTAAACTCTTGAGACTGTTTGTGTGAAAATCCCAAGAAATCAGCACTTTTGAGTACTCTGGCACAAGTCTGTGAGTGTATATACATGTATAAATAAACCAAAGTATACTTTGAAATTACTTCAGATGTGTGGAGCAAGCAACAAGGGTGTCCATACCATTAAATCAGATGAATAAAAGTAACTTAAACCTTTGCCTTCAAGTAGGTACATATTGTAAAATGTAAAACAGTGAAATTCCAGGTTTTAGCCGTCGTGGCTTAGTCTTCATGAGCAGACCCTGTTTACAAAAAAAAAAAAAAAAAAAAAAACAAGCCTCCAGAGTCGTATTCTCTATGGAGTGTGTAATGTGCCTGTTTAATATCCGTGTGTGCTTGTGTGGATCTATAACAAGCATGTTGCAACTGTTCTAATGAGGTTTGCCACGCATCAGCGGACACTTAATTGTATGTGATCCCTGGAGTTTCGTTCTTGAGATGTTAATTTAGAATACACGTGTTTTGCTGTTCGAGTGCACGGAGGATTATGTCACCCTCCCGCCTCGCTGAAACGAATGCCCGAGATTGTTTCAACAGCTCTTTTTTTTTCTTCTTCTTGCCCCAGGAATCGTCTGACAGCAGCAATGCCACAGTGGAGGATGAAGACATGAAAGGTGAGAGTAGGAAGGAGCTTGGAAAGGAAAACAACGCTATATTTGACTCTACCGGGAAACACAGACTGTGTGTGTGTGTGTGTGTGTGTGTGTGTGTGTGTGTGTGTGTGTGTGTGTGTGTGTGTGTGTGTGTGTG
>JAQQZR010000014.1:11536527-11556371 GCA_030068235.1 Notoglanidium macrostoma
ACCGCTCAACTAAGTAAAGAGAAACAACAGTCCGTCATTATCCAGTCTCTTTTAAAGTCATAAAAATAAAGAAAAACGTTGAATTAGAAGGTGTGTCCAAACTTTTGACTGGTAGTGTATATACATGCATACATTCTGGAATGAAACTCTTTATGCAATTTCTCTCATCCAGTATTGTCTAAGAACAGCAAGCCGATCCACACCACCATCCTGAACCCTCATGTGCACCTGATCGGTGAAGACGCCGCCTGCATAGCCTACATCCGCCTGACGCAATATGTGGATGGGCAGGGCCGGCCACGCAGCAGCCAATCAGAGGAGACAAGGGTGTGGCATCGCCGGGACTCCAAGTGGCAGAATGTCCATTTCCACTGCTCGGGAGCTCCTGCTGCTCCACTGCAGTGAAGGTGAGCCGCAAAAACACTCAAGGGATTTTGCCTCTTATTGAAAAAGTTCTGGCGCTGGTGCAGCGTCCGAGAAACACCAGACTTGCTTTCTTATGTTTGCATCAAATAATTCTTTACTATTGAATGCATTTCATAGCATTTCATTGTCACAGGTTTTAAGAGAGCTGTACATGTGTGTGTGTGTTTGCAGGGACAGCTTGTTGTAGCCACATGCGAGAAGAGCGTCCAGCCAGAGAGGGATCGCGAAAGGAAGGGAGAGGGAGGAAGGAGAGGAAGTCCAGTGTCAGTGCCTGACCCTTCCACACTGGGCTCCGCCCTTCACCTGTCAATCACGTCTCTGTGCAATGTCCACCCCGCCCCCTCCCTTGTTCCCCTCCCCACTGTGTTGCCACACCGTGCTGTGTGTGAATGAGCCGAGTGAGGTGATCTCTGACTGTCCGTGACGTGTCACGCTTTCTCTCTCACTGTCTCAGTGTGAATGACGAGCCAGTGTGTTCACCATTTTTAATATTCTAATTCATATTAATCATTGATATTATTACTGTTGTTTATTAATATGATTACTACACAGAAGCAATCGTGTGTCATTTGTACAGTTCATATCCTGGAGGCTAGTGGTTTCTCAGTTAAGCCTTTTTTTTATAGATAGCATGACACTCGGTGTATCCATGGTGGTTGTTTCTATATTAACAGAAGCAGCAAGTTGAAGCACAGTGTTCGGTGTGGGATGATTCAAAGCTCGACTACATGCTTGTGTGTGTACGTGTGTACGTGCGCGTGTGCATGTGTGCACGTGTGTGTGGGTAGGAGCAGAGCTGAACAGAGTGATACACGGTGATGTGTTTGGGGTCTTCCAGTCTTTCGTTTGTGCCCTTTCAAACAATGTGAAAATAACGCAGATAATTCAGTTTCTCTCCTGAATCAGCCCATCTGCCTTTTGTAACTTTAGGCGGACCGATTTTTATCAAACTTCACGGCGATTGCAAAGGACTTCACATAAAGGATCACTAATTAATATCATTAAAGATTCTCTGTGCTTACTTAGTGCTGCGTACTTAAACCTGATCTCAGCAGCTCCGACACTGACCGCAATATCAGTATTAAAACAGCCCGTCAAACTTTTCTCCATCTTCAGCTGAGCCAGTTACTGAACTGTGTTATAAGACTGTGTGTGTGTGTGTGTGTGTGTGTGTGTGTGTGTGTGTGTGTGTGTGTGTGTGTGTGTGTGTGTGCAGCAGTAGCATGCCAGCTCAACTCGCATCATAAGCCATAATCCAGCTAAAGGTGCTACATATCACTCTAGCCTGCATCTACATGCCCTGGTCTTCTCATAACAGCACAAACAGCACATAAATGGGTTCCTTGTATCGACTAAAACCTGATGCATGGCTAAACTTCTGGTTTACTAAGGCTTATTAAGTGAGGAAGGATGTAGCAAAAACCCTTGAGGCTGTGAGTGAAGATCTGAGTTTTCATTTGACAGAACTGCAGGCTGTGAGGTCCTTCAACCCCCCCCCTTGAGTTTTAATATCATTTCTAATTTTGTCACAAGGGTTGGATGTTCTCCTGTTGTGTTTAACTATAAGTATATATCTTAAGGTTAAGGCTAAATAAAGTTAAGGATAACAATATAGCTCTATATATATATATATATATATATATATAAAAGATGATTTGTTCACTCTGTTTTTCCTCGAAGGAGTGTGTGTTTGTACTTGAAAGCAAGTTGCTATGCTGGAAGAGGAGGGATGATCTGAGGATAGGCTGCGTATAAGGTATCGTTAAGTGACAAACTTATAAAAGAGATAGGTCAGGGAAATTTTTGTAATATGAGGAGTTGGAAAGTTTAATTCTCTTTACATGAAGTGTACTTAAGGCAGATAACGTATCGCGTCCAGATGAGCCGGGCTGTTCGTCGGCTTTCGAGCGTGAGGGACTGAAATGAGTGATGAATAATGATCAGGCGAATGAGAGAACCTTTTTTTTCCTTCCTTGAAACAAGGCTGTTTCAGAGGCTTATTCATCGTTCGTGTCCTCAGGTTGTATTTATTTATTTATGTATTTATTTATTTAAGTATTTTATCTCACATTTTTGGTCATGCTTTTTAACTTCTGTCCTTTGTACAGCTTCTTCTTTTTTGGTCACAGTTTTTTCACTCACAAGCTCATTTTATTTCCGTTGTTTTACAGTGTAGTGACAATATCAGGCTTTAGTGACTATTAATCTTTGAGCTTTACAGCTTTGATGGGCACTTTTTCCCCGAAGCCCCTTTTACAGCTCCTACGCCGAATCATTTTGTGAACTGGAGCGACCCCATAAGGCAATCAAGCTGGGTATCTGCTTTGGCTCTAATGCTGTGCTTCGGATGCCGGATGTATTTTAGAGTCGATTCTTTGTGGATCCCCTTTGTGTCCCACTCTGGACGGCTCATCTCGTCTCTCGTCTTGACACGAAGTGATATAAGACTAGTACATATGTTTGTGTGTGCTATAAAAATACCCCCACCAGTTCACTCCTTGAATATAAAAAAAAAAAAACCTTAAAAAAAAACCCAAAACAGCATGTAAAATGTAATAATGATGTTCTTTGTGTGTTTACCATTGAAAATAATCATGTAAAATAAGTGATGCACATTATTACTATTAAACAGGACACACAGTATTAAAGCGGCAGTTTACTAGCATTTTAGCCGGACTTTCTTTGCATGACGAGTCACTCAAACACAAGGTTTGGTGTTCCTTCTCTTTCTTTTTTTTGTTATTTTCATTTTCTATTGAATGCTGGTTAACTGAATCTTTCTCTTATCTATTTTCCAAGCTTTGTAAGTGCATAAAAATATTTTTGTCTCGAGATGAAGATTATGTAAACGAAAGGTGTAATGACACTGATGAGATCAAGATTAAAAAATTGGTGAGAATATTTCAAGGCATGCTTTTGTATTCAAGCTCCTTGTTGTCAGTGCGGGTGGCCGACGTGTCCGAACGAACAGGAGCTGAACCGAGCGTTGGATTTGCATTCAGCATGAATAATTGCGTTACTCCATTGGATAGACACTGAGGTAATTACAGTGGTTGTGTTTAATACACTTCGACCCGTGGAGTGGAAGCCCAGTTGCTCGTCGTCGTCAGGGAAGCCGAGATGTAGGTGGACTTGCTTTCAAGTTGAGTCATCAGTTACGACACGGCGGAGAAGTTTAACACGAAGCGAATTACGCAGTACTATTACCTGCACTGACAACACAAACACGGTTGTTTTAGTACCGTATCGTTTCACTGTTCCTGATTCCCTGGCGTTCTTCCGTTTCACTTAGTCGCTCTGAAGTTGAAGTCTTCACGGTAGCCCGCTGTCGGTTTTGGGTTCCTGTATAAGATATTATACTCTTTTATTTCTCGGATTATTCTTACTCTTATCGTTGCTCTGTTCTCAAACTTGCTCTGTGTTTACCTGACTTAAGGAAATGTGCTCAAGTGTTCTAAATAAAAATGAAGATTTAAATACTAAAGTATTCTGTGGTTGCTTCATCTATTATTTTTTGTGTGTTATACGTTTACTTTAGTTATTTTCCTATAATGTTTGACTGGGGAACAAAACGGACAGGTACGGTCTCGTTAATAAACTCTTTATTTTAGTGAGAGGCAGGTCACACGAGAATCACACAAGTCACAAAAAAAAATGAAATTACACATGTACTTCATAAATAATCATATTTATAAACAAAAACACCCAATAAACAGATAATCAGGAAGTGTTTAGGCGAGTTTGACCAACCTCTCACTAGCCTCCCAGAGTTTTCTGGCCACACCGCTGTCCTTGGCATAAGGTTTTAATGAGGTGGGCTTGCAGTCGCTGAAGTAACCCCCGTTATGAGCCACGACCTCGTCCGCTACGGCACAGTGTACGACTGTCTGTGCCCCGGCCTCGCACGGCACGAAAAACATAAACATGATCACCTTCATGAGCAGCTGGTACAGGAACGAGTAGTGGCACGTCCAGTTACTCTGCACGTAACCTGCAATGCGGAAAACCACATGTTTACATAAATATATACTCTTACTATTCTTTATAACTTAACATGGACCAGTCATGCTTCAGTAAAACCACAAAAAAGAAGCAAAAACATAACTGTTATCAACTGGTTCAGCTACAGTTTAGGCATAGCATTTATGATATTTGACCTCTAATCATAAGCGACAAGGGATATATCTATCCACCTATACACATACATATACAAGTTCATTAATCTAGAGATTCTTTATAGAGCATGGGACAGTTTCTGTGCCAAAGCAGACAGTGAACAGACTGTGATGTTCCAACACGCCATTCATTTTAACGACAGGAAAACAAGCGAATGAGTGCGTCTCGTATACAAACACACTGTTCGGGCACAGGATAGATGAGTTGATGTTGGTTGGCGGCCAATATCTGGAAGAAGCATGGCAAAAAGTGATCTGACAGTCTGTGCAGTCGCTCTAACTATTGGCGCCCTTCATAAACAAATTATTCATACAATTATATTTGCAATTATAGGGTGTCAGTACTTCAGAGCAGGAGTGAACTATATTTAACAGAAGTGTGAATGTGTGTGTGTGTGTGTGTCTATTCATATCACCAGGATGCACAGCGTAGGCGGTCACTCCTTTGCCCTCCATGATGCGAGCCAGCTCCTGGGTGAAGTAGATATTTGCCAGTTTGCTGCGGCAGTAGGTGAAGAAAGGGAACAGGTTGTAGTTAAGGTCCTGGAAGTCCAGTCTTTGATACTTGTAGCTGGAGCATGTGAGGGTGATGATGCGGCTCGGCGTGCTCTCTTTAAGTCGCGGCAGCAGAAGATTGGTCAGGAGGAAGTGACCCAGGTGATTTACTCCAAAGCACATGGAAAAATTATCATCGGTCCAGTCCAGGACACTGGGAACACCTAGAGAGAGCGAAGAAAATGAGGCTTCTAATACACTCTATAAAATGCTATAATCAGTCACGTGTGAAATCAGCGTTTACCCTTGAACTGCTGTGGCATTCCTGTCGTTTAAGTCTGAGAATTAACCAAGACGTGTTTAATCAACACTACGGTTTTCTACATGTTTAAACTTACATCAACTCACATATTGGACATATATCTTAGTCTCGACGGACATACGCCTGCGAGTTGCCTGGTATAGTGGGAATAAGTTCAGCTACACATCAAATCCGTGTGCCCACAATGTCATCAAATGCGCCGAGATATCCACCGTCCTCACCTGCATTATTGATGAGAATATCCAGCCTCTTCTCCTTCTGCAGGAAGTACTTGCAGAACTCTCGTATGGACCTCATGTTGGCCAGGTCCAGCTCCATGAAGAGCACGTTCATGCTGTGGCTCCTGTTCTTGATCTCACGCACAGCCTTCCTGGCTCGGTCTTCATCCCTGCAGGCGACGATGACTCGGGCTCCTCGCAGGGCCAAAGCCACAGCCGTCTCTTTGCCGGTGCCAGAGTTTCCACCTGCAAAAGAAAAACAAAATCAGGGTAGGTGCATCGGAGAGTTACATTGGGAAAAAGTTATTGAATACATCTTTACTGACTATTTAACACAATCATACACGTATAAGGCACGTCTTGTGTTTGTCAAAGAAAAAAAATTGAGAGAATCCTTCAGTTACACACACCGTCTCGAGATTCTATGAAAGAATAATTTTAAATATGATACTTGAATATTGTAACCAATGCATCTACAGGTGCAATGGCTGGGTTTAAAATAAGTCCTTATTTAAAGTGAACGTCATTATTTCATCCCCTACGTAGTGCACGAATACAGGAAGTGGGCAGTAATTTGAAATTCGGCCGTTTACTTACAGTGTATATTTATCATTTATTAGCTTACCAGTTATAAGAACAGTTTTTCCATCCAGTCTTTTTACATCTATGCAGTACCTTCTGCGTTTCATCCACTTCGTTACCAGGAAAGTCAAAAGTGCAGCGAGGATTGTACACATAAGATACATTTTCTACTGCTAATTGATTAGCTAGCAAAACGCCCAGGCTCTAACGTTAGCTAACAACTAGCTGGGCAAAGTACACAAGATTAGCCAAGTAAACGCTTTGTTTTGGCGTGTAAAATGCCACCTATCCATGCAAAATAATAACTCACTTTGACTAGCAAGCTTCATAAGCTAGCTAGCGTCCCTTTCTTTTGCTCGTACTGTAGTAATGACATCCCTATCAGTAGAAGACGCTACAGAGTTGTAACGACACAATAGCGGCAGCAGAGTAAACGAGGCTCGATCTTAAATAGCACCTTTTACACTAGGTAGTGCGTAGGGTCAAGTTATTTCACACTTTACGCAGTGCGTTCAAACAGGGAGTGATTGTTTATTTGGAATGTGACCTGGTGGACACGAGGAAATGCTGTCTTGTGTTTCAGCTGTAGAGTAAATAAATTATGCCACAATGATTTCTCCAGTTTTAGATGAATCTAAGGTGGGAACACTTCTCAGTTCCTTTGTTTTAGAGGATGATATACGGCAAGATGTCAAAGATAAGCTCGAGTTATTCTTGGACAGGCTCACAGAGAGTGCAAGGTTGGTGGTAATGTAATGTAATAACAGTAACTCATCAGACTTATTGTGGAAATCTGTTATTAATACGATATTAATTGTTTGTTAAGTCAACAACCAACCACAGACCTACTCTGCAGCATGTTGTAAGACTTACAAAAATATCATTCTATTGTCTATTGGTTCAAATAAAATACCTTTGTTTTCGATACAAACCAGTGCACAGAAAGGTAGATACACAGAAGTGTGGAGAGCCAATCAGATTGCAGCCCTTAAGATCCTGAAGCTTGTGGGCAGAAACGTGTACAACATGTATAAGATGCAAGTCTGTGGTTGGAGCGTCTATGAAAGAAGGTTATTGGCTCTTTTTTTTTTTTTTTTTTTTTTTTAGTGTGCATGTATCATCCAGCAACTGACTGGTTTCAGTGCATCAGAGAAAGCACATGCTAGCCTTCCTCCTGAGGAGTTCCTCGTGATAGGAGAGAACTAGCAAGGGGTTGGAAATTGTGAGCAAAAAAAAAACCCAACATTGCAGTTCTGACGAGATGATATTTTAGCTGTTTTACTGTATTACTGCTAACAGGAGCACAACAAAGAGGGTTAAAGAGCGCTCCACAGAGGAGGCATTGCAGATCCTGAGGAAAATCCCACCACCACTGCTGCAGTCGCTGAAGTCTGAACATCACCGGCATCTCGTTCAGCTCGTCCTGTCATCACAGCTGGATGCGGTGAACACATCCGCATCAGCCTGCCGCAAACTAGACCAGGTAGTTGGATGACTCTTCAAGGAGATTCCTGTACAACAGGAAGTATATCACTTGACTGATTCATTGATTTGTACTGATAGCATTACAAGCTTTATGTTCTCATGCATGACTGTTCATTCTAGTCTTGATTTGTTCTGTAACAGATGTTGCAACACCTGGCTCAGATCAATAAGTCTTTAGTGTTTGAAGAGGTCCAACAATGTCTTCACAGACTGCTCCAGCTGGAACAGGTGAGAAGGAAGGATCTACTTTTGCGACTTAATTTTGCACTAAACTGGAAATACGGTGTATAAGCAGATTTGTCACTTCTTTTCTAGGTGTTGTCATTAAAGGACCTTCAAATAGGTGAGTGGATAACATATATAATGTAATATATGCATATATATATATTGAGAGAGAGAGTACATACATAGTTTTGACTGCTTTGATGAAATTTTCATGCATATCACAAACAGTGTGTATGTTCCTGGAGGAGAGCACGATGGGCCGAGAAGGTGTAAGACTGGTGTTTTCATCTCTGCTGTGTAAAATCACCGCTTTGTTGCCTGACATCATGAAAGAAGAAGCAACAAGAAACGGTGCTATGTGTTATCAGACAGTCAAGGTCAGCATACTGAAGCCTGGGTCCGCTTTACCTTTTGGACATTTCAGATTTATGTAGGGATAGTTGTGTGTGTGTGTGTTTGTGTTTGTGTTTGCCAGGTGTGTCTGCAAATGTTCCAGCTGCTGCCTGAACAAGTGGTGCCGCTGGTCTTTTCAGAGCAGAAAGACGAGCTGCGTATGAGGGAGATTCTGGGATTCCTTATGAATATTATCTTAGGAGAGGTGAGTGCTTTTCATCTGCATTGTCTCACGGAAAGCTCCAGGATGTAAGATTTGGGAATTTGTCCCTCAATAAAAGAACATTTTGTGATGTGGGCAATGCATTGTATTGCATGACTACTGTATAAACAGTGTGTGATTTTGACGGTTCTTGTGTTTCAGACCTGTAACCGGGACACACGGTTGTTGGCAGGCACTGCTGTGGCCATGCTGATCTCTGAAGCACCTGACATTGAGAATGGAACTTCATCAGCCTCGAGTTTACTCCAGGTTACCAGCACGGGTGAGCATCTGTGTATATGAGCATCTAGTTTACACAAGCATCAAGGGATTTATGCTCCACAAGCCACAGGTGATATGTGTGTGTGTATATGTATATCTTTATACTTTTTCAGTTCATAATTGTGTGTGTGTGTGTGTGTGTGTGTGTGTGTGTGTGAGAGCAGAGCAGTGTATATTGACAGTAGGGCAGTTACAGGTAGACTGTTTTCCCAGAGGATGTGATGGAGTTGACAGACTGAGTGTAGCCAGAGGACTCCTGACCTGCTTGAGGAAGGACTTCCTCATTCAGCAGAATACAGGCAAACAGGTACAGCAGTGCACTGAATACAATTAGACATTTCCAAAGTGTAAAAATGTTGTCCACTTGCTTCCTTTGCTTTCCTTTCCTCAGTTGTTCCATCCTTTCCTTTCCTTTCAACATCTCACCCCATCAATTTATCCCTCCTCATCCTATCTCTTCCATTCCTTTCCATTTATTTATTAATTTAGCCTGTCGTGTCGTGTCCTCTTAAGATCCTAATTTTTCCATTCCCTGTCCTGTCCTGTCCTTATAATATCCTAATTTAATATAATGTTACTAATTTGTAATATTTGTCCTGTCCAGTTAATATCTTAATTTTTCCATTCCTTTCCTTTTATATCCTAATTTTTCCTCTCTTCTCCTCTCCTCTCCGCTTTCTCCGCTCCATCTCTTCCTCCCTTCCACTGTGCAGAAGAAGGTTAACAGTAGATCACAATTGTGCCTATTTGAATAATGTTATAATCAATGTTAGAGGTATATTCATTTTTTCTTTATTATTTGTCAGTGTTATTTAGGTATGTGGTTATTTATCTATCTATCTATCTATGTCTGTCTATTTATATATTTATTTATTCATTCATTCACGTGCTAGCTGTATCTTCTGGCGCTCATTCATTTCTTCCTGTCTCACAGACCTGCCTCCTCCTAGATGGGTTATTTCCTCTTGTCTCTGATTTGCTCAGAGAGAAACTGGACTGTCACTACTATGTGTTTCAAGGTGCTCTAATCTGTAGAAGAACTGCATTTTTATAAGTTTATAAGTGTATGATTTATAAATGCATGTATTTTTTATGGAATTACCATTTGACACTTTTTGATTGCAGTGTTTATATTGTGGCTGAAGAGTGTAAAAGAATGCCTGCCTGAGATTAGGCAGAGCTCCGGTGCTCCTTTCCTTGACGAAGGCTCACACCTAAGAGACAAACTCGCACAAATCATTTGGGACAGCGCTGAGAGCCCGGTAAGTGGTTTGTGTCAATTTGCTATACAAATAGAGAAGCTGATCATTGTGTGTATTTATATTGCCATTACCAAAGCAGTTCACATCACTTGACTGTACCAGATTTCACCATGTTAGTTATTTTATTTATTCCTCATGCTGTGTACAGGTAGAGGGTGTGTCTGAGTCGGTACGCACTGCCTTCAGTTTGTTTCTGGAGATTTATGAGCTGGACCGTCGGCTTTCTGGAGATAATGAAAAAGGGCTTTATGTGGATTTACTGCACAGGATTGCTGAGCTGCCGTGGGAGTCCAGGGCCAAATACTCACCACTCGGTGCCCTCCTGCCATACGTGGGTACAGACAAGGTAAAACTGTCTGTCTGTTTAAGCCCTAAAGTAACTGTCACTTTACTATGATTGTCACCAGTTATTGTGTGTCTGGGCATCTGTATGTCTCTTTGTCTCTGTCAGTGAGCCTGTCTGTCAGTTTCTGTGTCTGTCTGTTGGCCTATCTGTCTGTCTATCTGTCTATCTATTCATGTATATTTATACATTTCTTTCTTCCTGTCAATCTCTGTCTGTGACTCAGTCTACCTGTCTGTCTTTTGCTCTGTCTGTCTGTCTCCATCTGTCTGAGTCTGTCAGGCTGCCTGTCTGTTCATCTGTCTGTCTGCCTGAGTCTGTTTGTTTCACAATAAGTACTTACCTAAAATTCTTTGTTGATGTAAATGATATCTGTTATTCTCTGTTTTCCAGGTTCTGGAACAGTATCCTGCTCTTCCATCTCATATCTATAAGTGCCTCTCGAGCAATCACCTTGCACCTTGTGCCTCTGAGGTCTACAAGCTGCTGCTTCAGGAGCAAAGACGAGAGCTCACGATGGGCGCAGAGAAGGACGCTCCGCCCACTGAGCTACACCTGGCCACTCAATGGGTGCAACGATGGCAGCCTACAATCCTGAAAGCTCTGACTTCTGATGTGACTCTACTTCAGAATAAGGCCTCTAGCTACCTCCTGCCCTGCACCCTACGCTGCTTCCCGGAAGCGTTTGACACACTACTATCTGCTCTAGACCCTGTTGCCCCAGGACACCTACGAGCATGGGTGTGTATCATGAGTGCCCAGCGAGCAAATAGCGGGCGTCTGTTTTGGATTTCAGAGAATTACTTGGGAACACTCCGGCTAGCCTTGTCTTCTCTGGACGACGGTGTGCGATTAGCAGCGTTCAGTCTTATCTGCTGTAGCCCGAAGTCTAAAGAACCTCCTTTAGAAGTGGAATATGCCGCCGTGAGGGACTTTCTTCCTTTTAATCTGAGCAGCGAGTCGTCTCCGTTTCGCCAGCACCTCCAGGCTGGGGTCAGGAAGTTCCTCGTGCGTGTTCGGGACAGTTGTATGACAAGCCTCAAAGGTCAAAAAAGTAAAAGGGGTCTGAGCAAGGAAGAAGAGAAGGAGCTCGAACAAGGCATAGGTACGGACTGGTATGCTCGACAGTCGTCTTCTACATCCGTTGTTCCGGATAAATTTGAAAGCGTTCTTCCTCCTATAAATTCCCATTAGATAATTCTGTCTGTCAGGTTATTGTGCGTGTCCTGTTTAGGGATCTGAGTGTTCTCATTGTCAACTTGAACCTATGATCGTGCATTTGGATTAATATCTGTGATTCTGTAAATCTTCAGACTTTATTGACTGGCTGGCACAGTTGCCGTTAGTCTCCTTGGCTCCTGGGAACAGCTTCCAGAGAAAGAAGACCGCTCTTCTGCTGCTAGCTGCAATCCTGGAGACCTGCTCAGACTCCTGGAGTCCCGACAGGAAGAAGGGACAGCCTCCAGGTAGAAGACACCAACTTCTATTAGAACTTGTTACAGCTCAAGTACTCGACTTTAAAGTAAGATATGTTCTCATTTTCAGTTAAAAACCTTTCCACTGTACGGTTCCACTGTGTTAGAGTGGCGACCTGCCCAGGGTGTACCCCACCTCTGACTTGAAGTCAGCTGGGATTGGCTCCAGCGTCCTTGTGACCCTTAGTAGATGAGCAGTGTAGATTATAGATGGATGAATGGTTGGATGGATGGATGGATGGATGGACAGTTTCACTGTTTTACTATGGTGATGTGACGGATTTCTCCAATTTATTTCCTTTCTTCAGCTAACATGTCTGAACTGATAAACTGCGCAAGAGAAAGAGGAAAGTGGGATTTTTACTGTCGGTCAAGACAGCTGGTCCTAATTGGCTGTTTGGAGGATGCGACCAATGAGGTAACAGGTTTCCAATTTCCAAGCTGTATGTTATTGCTTAATTAAGAGACGATTCATACAGGATAGTTAATGATGGACCTGTAACTTAGCATCCATCATGCCTCTCCTCTGAAGGTCCGTGAGCATGCGGCTGAGCTGCTGGTGAGGTTTTTCCCGCAGTCTCTCGAGTCTGATGTCGCTGCAGCGCTCTTTAGCCGAGCACAGAGACGTCTGCACAGCCCACGTGTTCAGGAGGCCCAGATGGGGGCTCTGATGTACAAACTGCTGCAACAGAAGTACGCCAGTATACTTTCTAAAACTATTTTATGATCACGTTACTACTTAATAGCAATGTTAAGCATTTTAAACAGAAATGTACAGTCAATCTCTTCTGCAAATAGTAATTTCTTTCTGGTGTTATGGCTCCAGGACATCCATCCCTTCATAAACATTCCATTTAAAAAAAGTAAAACGTGCCTGCTGTGGTTTAAGAGGAATAAAACACTTTGAGGTAAGCTGTTGTAGGAAAATAATCAGCAGGTCAACAGGAGTCAGTACTCAACAGGAGCCTCATCGCATTTTATTCCTTACTTATTAACTTAATGGGATGACATTGTGATGTATCAAAAACAAGAACATTTTACAATCCTTCAGCATGTGATTTTCAGTAACACTGTTAACAAAACGAACCCTAGATTTAACAAAACACGTTAATACGATAATCAACTGGTTGGTCACTAATCTGAGCAATCATTCTGATTCGAGTCTGATTCATCCTGTTTTCAGTCTTAATACATTTTCATTGTTGTGAGTCTTTGTTGTTGGGCTCTAGGCGTGTGTGTGTGGATGGTGTGGTGTCGGAGGCTCTGAAGCAGGGTGACATGCAGTCAGTCAGTCTTATCCGATACCTTCTGAAGAGTCTGGAGCAGCAGTACCTAATCGCCAAACAGGACATGCTGCTCGCCGCACGCTCCTCACCTTTACATGGTACCATGATTAACATGTGCTCTATTGTAAATGTAATGTGTATGTATGTCTTCACGTCTGCTGTGTGTGTGTTTAACTGAACGGCTGTAGGTGCAGTCAGCGCTGTTCACAGGTGTGTGCTGGACATGCCCGGGGATCTGTCTGAAGCTTTGGATCGCAGGATGATTGTAGAAATGCTGTCATTGCTGGAGAGGATCACACTGCTGCTGCTCAGCGTGCTGTACGGAGATCAGAATATGGAGGACAAAGGTATGCTCAGTGCAGCGACGCCAAGCATATTACTTCTAACAGGCTGTCTTAAAATGTAAATATACAGTGTTGGGCAAAATCTTGGAACAAGCAACGATGAGTTAACAAAGACATCTAAAATTCCTACATTAATTAAAGTGCCGAAGATTTTTGCACAGTACTGTATTTCTCAATCTGTACGTCGTTATATCAGTACATTCTCGAGGCATCCATGCATACCATTTACGCTAATGAAACGTCGCTTTCTCTATTTATTGGCTTTTTACTATTGGATGACCACTAGGGGGAGACATGATGTAATGCCTTGTTATGGTTGTGATTTAATTTCAGCTTTTTGTTCCATTCTTATTTATTACCACAAAACTTAACGTGTCAAATGTTGCCTTGTATCTTATAATGTTGACTAATTGTGTGGAAAGACTTAGAAATTGGGATGTTTTATCTTAGAACATTTTTACCTGCTTTATGGAAATTCTAATTTTTTGAGTTTATTAAGTTATCGAACTGCCAGATAACGTTTAAAGAAATTATGATGTTTGGTCAGTGGTGCTCGTCCATAATCATTGATCCAACCGCTGGGCATTTCGAATTTCTGATTTAAAAATTCAACAATAAGATACAGACTAAAATGTAATCATTTATGAAGAAATCTAATTTATAAAATAAGTTAAATAAACTTGAGTAAATGTGTAAAATGATTAACATATTGCACTGGCAGAGGGAGGGTGTAGCTCTTATTAAAGACACTTGGACTTCTCATGCAACAGAGGATTGTAATAGTCAGTCATTTATGCTGTAGTTATATAACTAAACCAGTATAACATTTCGTTCTAGAGTATTAGTTTTTCCACACGTGCCTCGTGGCTGTTTGTTGCAGAAGTTCCACCTTCATTCTGTGACATGGGGAACGCCATCAGCTCCCTAATTGGGCACAATGGATCAGGGCTGGATGATGACAGAGAAGAGAACGTACTGCTATCAGAAGAGCACAGTCTGGTGCTGACCTGCTGCTGGGTCACACTAAAGGTACAGGCATAGAAGTGGAATCGCATCTCACGAAGACGAAATAACAGTTAATGAAATATATTAATCCCGTGATGTGACATGACCGCTAGACTCACAGACAGTTTTGTCTTTTAGAAAATGTCATTCAAAACAGTATGTTCACTCCGTAGGCATGTGTAGACTTTTTTTGAGACTGCTTCATCTTCATGGCAGGTGACCAGTGTTTCTGATTAGTCCAAGATTCCCCTTAATTGACTGCTCAAATCCGAGATCGCTTTCATAGACTATCAGACAACATCATGACTAAAACGCTGCCTATTTCTCTGAAGATTGATCTTTGCTGCTCAAATCATACCCTGTACGCATGGCATAAAGCTTTAATGACCGTGTTGCCATGTTGACCAGCTTTACTGCCTAAACTACACATTTAAAAAAAATGATTAGTGATTTAGACTTGTTTTATGACCAGGAGTACCCATTATTGTTTTGCCACATATTGTATGTGTCCCTTTCTGAGTAGGAAATAGGGATATTTCTTGGCTCGCTGGTAGAGAGGATTCTCGCACTCACTCATAAGGACAGAACACTGCTAACTGTAGAAGATCTGCAGAAGGCTTCAAAAGTATTTAAGGACATTATTCTCAAATGCAGGCACTGGGTAAGCAGGAACATTATTTGACTCCTGTCATTAAATACAAAGGGGGTGGGTTAATGGTTTTTCACAAGCATATACATAGATATTTTACTCTGTTTATCCCTTTAGGGGGCAGTAGAGGGCTGCTGTAATGGATTCACTAAATTCTGCACTGCCCTTCTGACCAGTTCTGATCCCAAGCTCAGAGAAATCCCTAACCACATTCTACAGCAGGTACTAAAATGACGGATTACACGGTTTCTGTACAATGCTATAACTTTCAGAATACTCATGTTATTTTGAAGGCGGTGGTGGAGAGGTGGAGGTCTCCCATTAGCGACCGTCTCCAGTTTGTGCTTACTTTTCTTTCCCTTTGTAATTCTGTGTTTCCAGGGCCTGTGCGTCCTTCAGACCCCCCGCAGTACATCGGTGACGAGACGAGCAGCGGGTTTGCCGATGCTTATTCTTGGCGTGTTAGCGGCAGAGGAGAGCAGCACCTCTCACCCACTGCTGGCCCACAGCATCAACACACTCCTGGAGATGGCCGGAGCCTCGCTGCCCCAGAACTGGGACCAGACCCTCGACTTGCCCCAGGTACACCCCCCTTCTTATTATTATAGTTATTTATAGACTACACACAGATTTAGCCTTTGGGCTTTTTTAGGTAAACTTTGGTCTTCTTACGTGCTTCTTTCTTCAGGTGTGTGCAGTTCACACAATTCAGGCACTGGTGAAAGGCTCCAGTCTGGCTCTGACTATTCTTCAGTATGCCCCTGAGATCACCATGCTGTCGCTCACACTGCTCAGCTCTCCTTGTTGGGCCATGAGGAACGCTGCACTACAACTTTACAGTATGCACCTTCCACAAGCCAATGGGAATGACTCATATGTTAAAAATGGTTTTAGACATGATTATAGCCTTGGTTTCAAACTCTATAACATTTTGTAGAGCTTTTATACTTCATCCTGTTGATCCCTGGTCTTCATCTCTCAGGTTCTCTCTGCTCCAGGATGTTGGGTCAGAGGCCCGCTGGTGAAGCTGTTTCTGCCCAGTATGGCATGTCCTCTCCTGCCTTCTTTAAGCACTATCCTGCATTAACGCCCTTCTTCCAAGGGGCATTAGAAAGAGCAGCCACAGACCTGCATGAAGCCCGACTGAGCCTTCACCCCTCTCTCTACCCGATCCTAACCCTTCTGGCCAAGCTGCAGCCTGGAGCTCAGGAGCAAACACAGTATGACTTTTTGTTTGTTTATGTTGATAGTTATGATAAAGTATGCACTGTATTCATAAATCAGGTAATAAGATTGGATTGCTTATCAAAGTGGGACTTCTAATTCCTTTGAAGTCACTCTAGGTTTTATAAAAATCGTTCTGAGAACTACAAGTCGTGCTCATTTGAGAGTGTAGTAACAGAAAGCGGAAGCTCACACTACGGACAGATCATAACGTGTGTCATAAATTATAATCATGTTTCAATATGCAGCATATCTGGAGTTCTTGATGAAGGCAAAATTGTGCTTTTTTCTATAAGAACCATGTCCGTATACAGATTAAATAATATGGTTTGTTCTATAAAAACAGTTAGACGTTCCCTGGAAATTAATTTTTATAAATTTGCATTGCACCAATCTGCCCATCGCAAGCATGCGATGTCAGCCATAATGTACACAAATCTACTTATCTCTTGGGTCACTGCACTGTTTAGGAGGAAATGAGGATTTGAGAGATTAATTGGATTATGGCTAATTGTTCAGAGTGATTTTTTGCATCTTTTTTGTAACAGAGCTCTGTCAGACTTCCTGCCTCCACTGCTCCAGTTAGCCGCTAGCCCAGTATATGGCGTGAGAGCGATGTCAGCCCAAGCCCTGGTTGCTATGATACCACCCACAGAGTATGTGGCACGCGTCCTGAGAGTGGTCGAGGAGCTGCCTGAGAAGCCGAGTAGCCCAAGCTGTCACAACCGCATACATGGCCAACTCCTACAGATTAAAGCCATCCTGACCAGAGTCCTTCACGCTGACAAGTAAGAAGATGGGAGTTTTGGGAATGCAAAAAAGGAAATAACAGACAGCTTGATTTTCACCAGAACAGTTAATCTTCTGCCCACTCATTTGTTACATAACTGTACCTATTCACTTGCCAGTTTCGGTTTCAAGTGCCAGATCTAAATATGAGTATTGTGTACTTCCTATCTCCAGTCCTCACCCATCCTCCCTATGTGGCGTGGTGGAGACGACGGAGGCCCGACTTTGGCTGGCATCCCATGAGCAAAGGTGCCCTTTGGTGCGGCAGGCGTACGTGGCCGTGCTGAGGCTGCTGAGAGAGAGCTGCTCGAGGGCTTTCCTCATGAACCTTGGCTCTCTGCTGATGAAGGAACTGCACCGGACTCCACACATTTTGGAGGTGTAGATATATCTTTATTTTGCCTTCAGATGTAATATGAAAGAAGACCTTAAATGTCTTAAAAGTTTTATGTGCTTTCTGAGATCCCAACAGGCAACGGTGATGTTGATAGATTTTACATTTCCAACGCTACCCATGATTCATTGATTCATGTTTAAAAGTCTGACATCTCCAACTGGTTTTTGCCATTGACGTTTTGTATCACACTGAATGTAGTCTTGCAAATAGTGTTCTCTTTACTATATATGCTCACTACATAGTGCACATTATAACTTACCTAATCAAATAAAAGGTGAGAATGAAGTATGACCATTAATTCAGTCCTTTTCACACATCAACAAAGAAGCAATTGTCATTTAGCCAAACAAGTAGAACAAAAAAGCCTTTAAATATGTAAATGCGAAAAATTTTATTCCATTTGGTTTGATAAACCGCGCTATAAACTTGCACATGCAATTGTATTCACTGATATACTTCTTTTACATGTCTGTTCAGCTTGGCTCCGCCTCCTTCCACCAATGTGTAGTGAACTACCTGTGTGAAGACCCTGACTGGGCGTGGCAGGTGTGGTCCCACCTATCCATTGGGAGCGCAGTTACTCGTCTCTCTTTGGTCCAATGGGTAAAAGAGGGGCGGGGCTGGAGAGGAAGCTGCCTGCAGAATGAGCTGGAGAAATCACTCCAGGTAAATAAATCATGTCTAGCTGTGTCTTCAGGAGCGCTTTGCAGTTTTTCATTAACATGTGACAAGCTCTGTGTATTTTCTTCTTATTAATAACTTTCATAGCTTCCACAACATTAAACCTGTTGTTCTGGCAAAATTAGGACCTGCTACTGTTGGAAAATAATCAACTTTCAGGGTGGTTAATAATAACTCACTGATTTGTAGTGGGTCACATCACAACACCTTGTTGTTGATTAATTTAATCCCTGTTATGTTTTCATTCCTGACTTATATGGGTTATATAGGCCGGATGGAGATTCTTGAAAGGAATGAAAGGAAGTTAGGACTGCTGGTGATCATTGATACACAGCTCATGTTCTTGCTTGATTACGGTATTTAGACACAGCTATTGTATTCAGTAATTCTGACGTACGGAACAGAACAAGCTTAGTCATTTTTTTAGTCATTCAATTTTCCTCTTGGCTATAATAGTAACTGACTTGATATTAAAGTAATAATTTACCAGAAAACATCTGATTCGGCTCATTAATGACTTCAGAATAAACCCTGGCATGGTAGCAGCTTATCTCGCCCCACAGTGTTTCCATCCTTTATGTAAAATGTGAAAGGGCTTTGTGTGCAGAAACTTTAAAGACCTCTTAGTCATGGTTCACATCCCAAAACCACCTCCTGTTGCTGGGTCCACAAGCAAGACCCTTAACCCTAATCTCCTCCTCAGTTGTAAGTCTCTCTGGACTCACGAAACTCAACAAACTGATCAAAGCGCTTTAAAAAAAAAAAAAAGCTTTCATAAAACCATTTAAATAGGTAAGGATTGATTATATATGCTGGCATAGCCCTGTGTAGGATTAGGTCAGTATGTCATAGTGGTTTTGGTAGCTTGGATCAGCTGATTTTAAATGACCTTTGAATCCCAATCAGGATCAGCTAATAGTGGTATATACTGTGTGCAGGCCAGTCTGATGGAGGCACTCTTGGATCAGGATGTTGAGTACAAAGGCACATACTTATCAGCATTGGTGGAAGTCATGACCCCAGATGTGTTAAATGGAACCCACCCTCAGCCTCTCCTACTCAAGTTTGAGGAGGCAGAGCTGCATAAGTGTGTGCAACTCCTCTTGGAGGATCTGGAGGGAAGCAGAGGAGGGCCAGAGCTCCTCTCTGAGACCCTGCGTGCTCTGTCCCTGCTACTTTCTCCAAGGTGACTCATCTTATACCATTTTCATGTCCCTCATTCACAGTGATCAGAAAAACACTTAAAAGATAGTCAGACACTCAGTCAGGTTTAGAAGTCAGAAGATTCCCCACAAGGGGGCACAATTAGTAATGAATGTTGAAAGAGAGGAAACCAGCAATTTACCTGCATCAACAGGATCATTGTTCATAAACACATAGTGAACGAACCACCTATGTGGGTTCAGGCTACATTTAGTTTTGCTGCTGTTGCTGTACGAATTATGCATTATGTTTTGTTAGAACAATGCTTGCATGTTCTCCCCGTGCATGCATGGGTTTCCTCCGAGTGCTCCGGTTTCCTCCCACAGTGCAAAGACATGCAGATTAGGTCAACTGGCTACTCTAAATTGCCCATAGGTGTGA
>JAQQZR010000014.1:11557612-11576449 GCA_030068235.1 Notoglanidium macrostoma
CCCAAGATGCTGGGATTGGCTCCAGCTTCCCCGCGACCCAGACGGATAAAGCGCTATAGATAATGGATGGATGGATGCATGGATAAAACAATGCTAACAAGTTGCTTCTGTAAAAAAATGTGTTGTTTATGTAATCATTTTTGCACATTTTATTGAAGGGTGCCAATAATTATATTTGTATTCATATAATTGATGGAGTGGATAGAGATTAGGTTAAAAAACACTGGAGTATTCCTTTAACACATTACGAATTTCTCTCTCTTAGCTCAGACATGGCCGTACTGCAGCGCTGGTGTGTGTTATTAGAAACACACCGCCGTGCTGAGGCTCCTGAAGCTCTGCGATTGGCCTGTGCTCAGGCTCTGGCTCTGACTGGAGCTGCAGTAGTGAGCAGCAGCCTGATGAGCAGCACTGCTCTGAAAGCCCTCAGTACTAGGTGGGTTTGTGTGGTTATATTCTTTTCATTCTTCAAATTATTTATATTTTTATTAAAATAAAAAGTTTTCAAATGTACAGCGCAGCTCATTTGCGTCTTATGGTTGAGTACATGGTTTTCCAAATGGTTCAGTCTCCTGAATTGAACAGGAAGGACAAAAGTCAGCTTTAACTCCGTGCTTTATCATTTCAGTCACTCTAAAGACCAGTGCTTTAGCTGTTGCACTAACAGTGCGGCATTCTGAGCTCACATTGTTTATCAGGTCTCTGGTTACCTTATCAGGTTTCCAGCATACAGCTCTCAGCCCATTCAACAGCCCTGTTTGCAATTTGATAATGTTCATTATGTTTATGTTGTTTTCTGGAGGTTGACTGAACATCACAAATAACTGAAAAATGTGTGTGTGTGTGTGTGTGTGTGTGTGTGTGTGTGTGTGTGTGTGTGTGTAGGCTGGTCAGTACAGGTCTGCACCTACTGCAGGATCAGAGTCAGCATGTAAGAGCCCAGACGGCCATCTTTGTTTCTGTCGTCTGCAAGTCTCAAGCAGGAGATACCCCACCAAAATGCTTCCTCACGCAGAGCAACCAGTCACTGCGTATGCTGCTGGACCTGCTGCTGAGGGAATTCTGGGATAGCGAGGGCACTTTGGAGGCTTTGGTGGGTCACTTGCCATATTGGGATGTCAAAAGTGTACTTCAGGAGGCCAAGCTCACACAGTGAGTCACACACATGCTGTACATATACACACATACACCAGCATTGCGTTACGTTTCACTGTATCTGTACCCTCTCATAAAATCAAAATGAAACCAGACAAGTAAATAAAGTGAATGCCATTAGTGCTCACTTATAGTCCAATAAATAAACCAATGACTGAACTATATGACCTAAACAAGGCTAAAACATCCTAGACATGCTTGCTAGGAATAAAATTAATTATCTGTTAAATAATCACTTTTAAAACAAACAGCCACTACAATCTCAAGTCCTAATAAGCCTTTATTATCACCCGAAATCTCCCCGTGAAGCACAGCATTATCTCCAGCAACGGATGCTATCAAGTTTACATCAGATAAACTGATAAGATTGACAGATTTGCTTATTATTGAGTATCTACTTTGAAATAAATAAGAAGGGTATGTAGCGTGAGTAAGAAACATAAGTCTGGACCCGCCGATGTGTCCTGTGGGTTTAAGAACGGAAAGAAATCTTAATTGTGATGATTAGGAAGTTTCTGGAGAGGAAAATGCATTGACGTACTGAGGACGTAAGAACCCAGTGGTTTAAAGATCTACCGATTTTAAAAAATATGACCCATCATATCATGTTGCACAGGTTAGTTTTGCGCTATGGCCAATAAGGTGCTGTAGGTGAAATTGTTCAAATTTTCAACAAAATCGGTCGATAAACACCTCATCTTCCTGATCCTTCAACAGAATTGAGAAAGTTTAATCCTAAACATTGTTTTAAAGCACTTTAATAAACACTATCCAAGCTGTTTACTCCAGTTTTGACACTCCACTTTAAAACCACGCTGCTGGCGAAGTTGTTTTTAGGGGGTAACAGGGAAATCCTCTTTCGTATTACATCATGGAATATTCATTTAAATATTCTAAAAATAAGATTCTGACTGAGTTTTCCGAGGCCTTCCTCGTAAACAAACTTTTGCTATATTGATATGATATAGTAAGAAACTTGCTATCAAAATGAAGCTTATTGAACCAGGAATCTGAAAATATGCAGAACTCAAATTAATCAAAATGTGTCTTAAAACCTGATTTGATGCAATGGGTCACATGTGGTTTCACCTCATTATTACTTCAGCACAAAGTTGCCAATATTTACAACGTAGTTTAACATTGATGTGAAAGATGTACATCTGTAATCGTTAGTGGTTAATTTCACTTGTACCAACGTTATCTAGGAAGTCACTTTAACCTGTGATTTTATGAGCCTTGGCCTTGTGAGCCAACACAAAGCAAGAGGGCAGGACTGTGGTATCTTTGGTTGATTAAAAAAGGCAGAGCTGCTTATTATTCTTAAATAGTGGTCAACCCTGGACTTCTACCTCACTGTTCTTACTGTTACTTCGCAAACATCTGAAAGAAAATTAGTGATCTCATCCACTGACCGAAGTTTTTATTGTAAAACTCAGATTTTCTCTCTGTATACTAGAATTTGCTTGTTAGCAATGTTGGCGCTTCTGCTTTAGAAAGTATTTCCGGGATTCATATTCCGCATGCATGCACCACGTTTATCAATTCATTATCCGATTAGTCACATTGTTTGTCCTGTTGCTTGTGTTCTCTTGCTTCTCAGATGCGGCAGTCTGTATGAGCAGGACAATGCTAACATGTTTTTGGAGCCCTCTGTGATTTCTGAGGCGGTGCTGCCATATTTGCTTTGCCTGGCGAAACGATACCCAGAATCCTCTGTTCTTGCCAAGCTTCTCGATCATTGGGAACAAGAAATTACAGTCTCAGTCAGAGAGAACCTCAGCATATGTGCCAAGCTTCATTTAGGTAATTAAAGCTGACGATCAATTACGGTATTGATTTCCTTAAATATAGCTATATTCATGTGATCCACTGTAGTATTAAAAAAAAAAAAAAACACTCACTACATTTACTATTTAAATTGACATTGACTTTATGGAGAAGACGGATCGTCTGGTAAAGCAGCATGAACATTATTGATTAGATCGGTCACGTGATTAGTGTCCTGTGTGTCGTCTAGGTGACACCCTGGATCCTGATTGGCTGAGCGTGCTGATGGAGTCACGTTTCCATGGCGCCCTTTGTGGACTGTATGCCAAGGCTGCCTTTCTGCTGCAGATGCACAGCGTTTCTAATAAACCTCGACCCCTGGATGACCCTTCAGTCTTAGCGCAGGACCTGCTGGATTTACACAAACGGCTTCGCCTGCATGGAGTTTATATACCAGACAGTTTTATTAATGCCATCAGAACAGAACGAGTATAAATTGATGCAAGTATACTTTGAGCTAACTCTCTTCCAGATAAAATGGAAGAACAGCATTGGACAAAAGAATCAGTATTGCACTGATGAGTGAATGTTGATGTGGTTCTGAATGGCAGGCAATATCGCTCTTTCAGACAGAGTTGTGTGAGAAGGAGTAGGAAGAATTGAAGGCTATATCAGAGTTGGAGCTGGATCATGTTACATTGGACGCAGGCCAGGATTACATTTTTATTCACCCATTTATATTACAGTCTCAAGTGTGTGTGTGTGTATATATATATATATATATATATATATATATATATATATGTGTGTGTGTGTATGTTTGTGCCTTGTGTGTTCATTTTTGGCAGCACACCGTGGGAAAGCACCAAAGACTGAAAAAGATGGCAGATATCTTATACGTGCAGTGTGTAATGTTTTAAAATCATATTGTTACAGAAAGATCTCAAAAAGACTGTGATCTGGACTAGGCTAGTTTTTTTCATTTCAGACCCAGAAATGAGCTCAACCCCCCCCAGCTGATATAAAACTTCTCAGCAGTGCTCACAAAAAGACAGCTGATGCACAAGTAGTTTTCATTGCATGCGCACTTCTCCTAGCAGTCAGCAGGGGGCTCAACAATGTACATGCTGCTCCTTTAATTATTTCTTAATCATATGCTGCAGCACCATGGACTCTCGACCACGGATTCCTGTACCACAACCAGGAAGTAGATAGATTTAATAGTGTTTTTTATAACTTGTTGATATTTGATTTTCTTGATATGTAAAGATAATTCGTCAAATAAATTTTGATTCTTTTTTTAACTTGTTTTCTACCCTACTTATGTGTGCCAAACAAGCAGCCCAAACAAAAACCTCCTACGGAGCCTGATACAACATTCGTCTCATCTTGAACTGTTAAAACTGGAATTGAACTGTTCATATTAAAAATAAAATGAACTCATAATACAGTTAGGCTTTTGCGAGTTGTCAGTGGACTAGAAGGCTATTTGATTTGTGATATGTATAGCATTATACAACATGGTGAATTATAAACAATGCCATGGCGTGTGCATGGGATCTCCGAGTGCTGTTACCCAGAACCGGTTTCAACTGCCCAAAATATGTCCTCTGACCCACATTATGAATCGCATTTACATCACATTTTCTTCCCTCACTCTCTCTTTCCTATTTGTACTACGCCTCTGTACTCGTATATTCTCCATCTTTGTTTCCCTCCTTCACTTATCTCATCCCTCTACATTAGCCGTGTCTGATCCTGTTTCCTGAGCAGTGGATGGAGTGCTTGTATCAGGCTGTGATGTAATGGTCGTGGCAGCAGCACTGATGGAGTTGGCTAAGTGAATCAGCAAGGGAATACAACGTGCTTTAAGCCTCATTACAGAGCCATCTGCCAGGTGAAGAGTCTCACTTTGTGTCCACAGAATGAGTTATTTCTTAGAATCCTTCCCATTTACCTCCTAGCACCACTGTGGTGTTTTGTTTTGTTTTTTCAGATGGAACAGGCCAAATTTTCAACCTTTCCTGTGCAAAAGGTGCAGCAATCAGCCACACTTTCATATAGAATCAATCCATTTCTCAATGCGGACATTCTTTGTATTTTTATAATACAGTAATGACGTGCTGTTAAGAAAATGCATTCTAGTTTCAGAGCATACATAGGAATTCCATTTTTTGTTAATGAATAAATTTCCTTGCTTTCACATGCTGGATTATACGAGTCCTGTCCGATCCCTCTGGTTTTTTCCATACTGTGAAATTGTGTGTTAATAGACAGAAGTTGTTCCTCTTGATATACTGTGTATATATAGCCACCTGACTGAAATTAAACCAAACAAAGAATATCAGGTGTCTGAATGGAAGACTTTGCAAACAAATGTTAAAACACAAAGAGCCACTAGACTGAAAAACTCTGGAAAATTTTATTATGGAAACTCTGTGGTATTAATTAGAAAGACTGCCAGTTGGCCAGGGTGTGTGCTGTTTGGCCCGAGAGTGTTGTGGAACAGGAAGCTGGCCATCTGGTTCAATTACGTGTGACCATTTATTGCCATTCTCTAGAATGCTGTAGCAAGCCCAATAGAATAGCATAGTTCTTGTCCACATGGTGAAACAATTAGACACTCTGTAATCAGACCTTCTAGCTAGATTTCTATTTTTTTGGGTCACAAGGTATAGTTAGTGAAAAATAACCATGAATGTCTAGCTCTGATTTCTGGTAAGGCATGCTGAAAAGTCTGCAGTCTAAAACTAATGGGAAATATTTTATTTGAGGAATAATTTGGGTTTTTGATATATTCCAAAATGCAAAGAGAATCCACTGTAATATACGTCAAATTTTGTATGACTTACAATTTATAAATATTTAATATACAATTAGAAATGTTCTAGTAAAAGTGTTTTCAATCTTAATTTGAAATGATCTAAAATGCTGGGCAAATGATTTCAATGCATAAAAGAAAGCTGGCATAATGAGAGCAAGAATAAACTGAGAATTAGGCTTCTTTGTACAAGGCAGTTGATTGGCCACTGCTCATGTGAACCGCTGGACCTCTCTTGTTTTGCCTGATAGTTAGCAGCTACGGCCTAGTGCCAGGGTTTCTTCACGTTTGAGTCAAGAAGATTGATGAGTGAGTAGGAAAAGAGGTTGGGAAATGAATGTCCAAAGATGCTTGTAGATTGCACTTCAAGGACATTCTCATTTAAAGCCACTTTAATCAGATTTGTTACTACTACTATTACTAGTTCTACTTGTAGTAATACCAATACTACTGCTGCTCCTAATATTACTACTACTGCAGAATAAAGACAAATAGACATGAAAAACTACACATTCCTAGATTAATTATTTACGTATATAACACATCCGGTAATTTATTAAAATCTCTTATTATTTAAATCTATATTAGCTTATCTAATAATAATCTGGGCGTTATCTCCTGGGCTGGAAGCAGCACTCCACGTGCACGTGCGAAATTAATGGTTGCAGAAGCTCAAGGAGGATGCGCGCACCCGCGCCGCGCGCCACCGCTACCTCTCAGAGCGCGAGGCTGTTTACTAAGGAAGCTGGGCTGATGCAGCGTTCATGTGCCCCTGAAATGTTCATATAGTTGGATGTTTGTAATTTTGACTTGATAAGTATTGGCATTCAGGCGTGTGAATGTGGAAATAAATTAACATGAACTGGGAAGATAATTTAAAGATAGAAGTAATGATAACCTGTGTTATGAATGCAATTAAAAATGGGGGAAATAATAATAAATAAAATTGGCATATGAGGCATATGTCGCAATTGAGTGTTGCTTTGTCTCTTGTCATTTGTATACTCAGCACTATCACACACTGGCAACTTTCTTATCTCGGGTACATTAAAAAACAAGCCGTGTTTTCCGCATTGGTAGGCTGTTTATGACTGGGGGCGGATCATCTGCTCCTAGCGCGTATAAACTGCAAATCAGATGAGCCTGTGAACACTGCACTGGAACTGGATTTACCAAAACAAGCAGGACGGAGAAGAGGGGTTTAATTAGGGTGCATCAGCTTCTTCCCAAACAAACAAACACGTTTTACACGGTTTTATCTCGATTCACTATGAACTCCAGCTGCTAGCAGGCGAAACGACGGCATTTAAAATGGTCATTCCTGTGCTCTTTGTGCTTTTGCTAAGCCTTGCTTTGGGAGATTCTTCCTCGCTTCTTGAAGGTAGGATCCCCTTTGTTCTTTGTTTAGTTTGTCAGAAAAAGTTTGTTTTGTATAACCTATATAAATAGATATAACCTGTTATTCACACGCATTAATAATATTCTGACATGCGTGTTTTAGAGGTTTTCCCTAAACATTTTCGCATTGCAAGGGAATTTCCAATAAACTTTCAAAACACTGCAATAAAAGCACATCAGCTCAGTACTATTTCGTGTAATTATGTGTGTTGCAAGTTGAACTCGTATCTCTTTGATGTTAACAAAGCACGTGAAATAAACACACTGGCTATTTAATGCTGGTAAACCACGTGACTTCCTGAGCGCTACACAGAGCTGTGCTGTTGTGTAAGGAATGAATGTATCGATTCACCTGAAGATGTTCTGTATCGCTTTGCAGAGTGTATAAGGGGCAGTGGTGTGCAGTACAGGGGAGAGCAGCAGAAATCTTCCTCAGGCAGTCTCTGTCTGAACTGGAACAACACGAACCGGGACTATGATGTCACACTGCACACAGACCTGGCCACAGGTGAGACAGACAGAGAGTCCAAAATCTAGCACCGTGCACTACACATTGAAAACTACACAGTGCACCCAGTCCAAAATCTAACACTACACTCCAAAACAATAACACTACAAAATGTAACATCAAACACTACACATTACTTGCTACATGCTGCACCCAGACCTACACATGGGTGAAAGAGAGAGACCAAAATCCAGCACTACACAATACACACTGCCACCAGACCTGGATACAGTGGGGAGAGAGTCTGAAATCTAGCACTACACGCTACACATAATTCTCTATAGACTGCAAACTATACCCTAATGATGGCAAACAACACATTACACACTGCGGATGGCAAACTACACCCTAATGACCGTGAACTGTACATCACACACTGCAAAATACACATTACACACTACACACTGCATCCAGACCTGGGCACAGGCGACAGAGAGCGTGAGGGGCAGACTCCAAAATCTGACGGCGCATACTTCGTGCTGCTTTGTGTCTTGGGGATGAAAAAGTGTATAGTGCCATTTTGAAAGTAATCTGTGTAACACAATAATAAAGGGATTCATGACTCAGTGGTTTGTCCAGCTTTGCAAACAAACTCTGTGGTAAAAGCAAGAGCACACTCAAAGATGGAACCACCTATATGTGTATTTACAGAACCTCTCATTAGTTCATTGGTGGAACAGGAATCGCATGATGGTGGCCACGTAACAGCAGTGTTGTAGGTTTAATATTTGCTTTGTAGTCATTCTAAGATTGTATTTTCTATTTAATGCTGCCTTCACAAGCTCTTGCTTGTGGCATCGTAATAAATCGAGGGCACCGCCGACATTAGCTAGGAAGCAACCTATTTTGAAAACACACACCATATGTAATTATTGATCATTTCCCTTAAACAAAACACTTGGTTGTGATTTATTTCTTGTTTAATGTGTATAATGGAATTGGTTCTTGAGTGTTGAGGACTTTGGGCATTTTTTTTTCCAATCTTGTTAATTTCATAAGAGAAAAATAGAGTCCGGTGAAGGAATGACTGTTTGTAGCTGTTATAATGTAAGTAAAAACAAGGGACTAGGCTAGTTTTTTGGCTGTTCCACACCATTAAATGTAACTATAAATGACTAAAAATTAAGGGTCATACTTTAATAAAAAAAAAAAGTTAGTGTTGGTAATTTGCTGTGAAATTAAACCCTTCAGGATGTAATATAAGAAAATAATAAACATTGCTTGTCGTGTGGCAACATCACACAGTACATTGTTGATTATTTTCCTGTAACGGCACACCTCATCATGTTTTATTCCTTCCTTAACTTGTATATGTTGGAGTTCTTGATTTAGCCTTTGTTTTTCATCCAAGGCCCCTGACCTAGATTGCGTGCAGTGTGCAATCAAGCAGTAACTAGTTCTCTGGCATTTCACCCCAGCTTGTAGAATACCTGTTCATCTTTTTTGAGATCTTATACATTTGAATATGAATGCAAATTATTTACCTAGAAGTAAGCCATGGTTAAGTAAACGATATACTCCGTCAACCTTTTAACAAAATCTTCCTTTCCTTTGCCATGATTCGAGAATAAAGGTCAGCAACTCAAGTTGGAAACTTGAGTATCAGATTAGTTTCATAGGCTCTCGATTGAAATCATGGCTTGGAGGGAAACTGACGTGCAAAGTTTAGGGTAGGGCTCTTTTTATGGACGTTCCGAAAGCACATGAAGCCGGCATTTGTTGTTGTAGTGCAGGATTACAAAGGCTAACTTGAAACATCAGCACTGTGGTGTCTTCACCGCACTGATCAACAACATTCAAGGTCATTTGTATAAAGGAACATTTTTTTTTTTTTTTAGCATCTTGGTTTAAAAAAAAAAAAAAAAGAGGAAACTTTTAAAATGTCCCTAATTTATAAGAGAGCATTTTGCTCACACAAACACAGTAGGAGGAAAATATTAGAAAGAACATACTGAGCTAGAACGGCATGTTTGTGCAACACATTGTATCATTATGCAGCAGAGCCAGCCATGGGCCAACACTTGGGCACTGTAATTGTCATTTTGGGATTTCACAAGTGCCCTGGATTTCTCCCCTATACTTCTGGATATGACTTGTATAACCAAAACTAATAGCAATAAAAAAAAAAAAAAAAGTAATGTTACTCTCTCATTTTATGTCATTTATTGGGGTCAGAGGCACAAGTTCTCTTAAAAACCTACCATACTGTTAAATCACTATAGATTAATGTGTTGTATTTCTCTCTACAGGTGTAGGGGATCATAACTACTGCCGTAATCCCGATGACTCCGACAAGCCCTGGTGCTATGTTTCCGGAGCAGATGGACAACTCCAGAGAGAAGCATGTGCTATCGAGGCATGCCAAGGTAGCCATCTTATTAAACCTGCTCATAACTGATCGGCAGTGCTAATATAAAAACACAGCAGCGGTAATATTTATAGAGATCATGTGTTTTTAATAAAAGCAGCATCCACAAACGAGTTATTCCTACAGACACCACCTTTGGTGACTTGATCAAAAGAATAATTTTCTAATATTAGTTCCAGATGTAAAATAAATCACAAGTTTATATCCGTACACTCAGTCTAATGTGTTAGTATTCTATAGTAACAGTTAATATAGGCATGTATGGTGAACACTTCACATAATCCAAGACAAGAAATGAATGGTGCTATTTAACAAGAAGAAGAAAGTATTAATTATTGACATGGTGAATTTTTCTGTCGGAGGAAGTTTATGGAGCTTTTATGGAAGGAGTCTTCAGTGCAAGTGCTTTGTACCAGTCAGGGGTAAAGGTGCAACTTTACATTTTCCACCAGGTGAAAGTCTAAAGGTGGAGGACTTTCAGTAACAAAATAAAAACTGTGGGTTTTTTTTTTGTCTTATTAATTTCATTAGAAAGAAAAACAGAGAGTCTGGTGAGGGAACAGTCTTGTTTTTTTAGCCCTTGTTTTTCAGGTATTGTTTTTTAGCCCTTGTTTTTTTACCCCGAGTCTCCAGACCTGGTTTGTGTGGAGTGTGTTAATGAGTAAAATAGTTCTCGGACATTTTGCACCATGTGCATTCGCCTGTGTAATGCCTGTTCATCCATCTTGCTGTCTTATAGTTCTGAATGCAGTGCAAATAAATTTCCCCAGCGAGTCTCCACACTGAGGTTCAAGTGTAATTTCGCTGGCTCAGTAAATCATGTTCTCTCCATCCCATATTTGGCCATCATGTAGATCTAGTTCTGAAGGGTTTACTAAACAAGTCTGTGATGGAACAATAATCAGTCTACGAAAAGGCAGAGAAGGTATTTAATGACCTCCTTCTTCACGTTTATTAAAATTAGTGACCCAGTTGGTCAGGCTTCATGTGTCCTTTCGTGAAAGTGTCGCCTTACCTGCTGTGTGTGTGTGTGTGTGTGTGTGTGTGTGTGTGTGTGTGTGAGATCAGGCAGATCCGGTCAAACAAGAACATAAGGAAACTTGTCAGGCAGCTGTATTCAGGGAAGAAGTCTTGAATTGTGATTGGGTGAAAGTGAAATGCTTTCCACAGTAACAACTCCCGATTGGTTTGTCGCTCCTCCAAACTGTTGAACTCCAGGACCGTTGGTAAACAACTTTTTTTTTAATGGCGGGTGGAGCTCAGGCAAAGTGATTGGGGGGGGGACTCCGTGGACAAGCGACAGGGTTGTTGTTCTCAGCTCAGGTTTCTCCTTCCCGTGAACCCATTAAACATGTCAAGCGTAGTTTAAAAAAAAAAAAAGTCCGTTTCCTTTAGCAAATGGCTTGAAGGTAAATAAATGAGAGAAATCTCTGTGTTTGCTCAGTCTGTCTGCTAATGGAGGCTTATCGTAGTTGTCGTGATCTCAAAGCTGCCTAATCAGTAAAATTCAGTCTAAGCTTTGTCTCTGTAACCAGACAAGACACAACCCAAGACCAATAATGAGAGCAAATGCACAGGAAGAGCGACATCGTATCGACAAAATAACATCGTAGTACAGTAGTAACATTCTGTTGGTACATAGTGTGATTGTGATAATAAACATAATGGAATAATGTTTGATGATTTTGGCATATGTTGACTTTTTCTTGGGACATGGTAATGATGAAATACTCACCACTTTCCACTCACTGCGCACTAGAAATGTAGTAGTTTGTAAGAGAGCTTATTTGCATATACTTATTTGTAAAACCCTGAATCCTATATTGTAAATACAAGAAGCTTAAACAACAGACAGGTTTCTTCTAAATCTTAAGTACACCGTTGTATGCAGTATTCTTGTGACAGGATTGCAGTACACCAGAGGCATAAATTGTCATGAGTGATAATTGGGTTAATATTTGTCTTGTCATTTTATTCACTTGTCATTTATTCATTTGTATTGCTTGAATTTCACTTATATATATATGTGTATATGAGAGAGAGAGAGTTATATAATGATTGATTGGTGATTGATGATAAATGATTGGGTTGTGATATATATTGTCATCTTTATGTAATTATTATGCAAGTGTTAATCCCAGTACTCACAAGGCCGATGTCAAACATCTTGGCCACACAGATTTGATCAAATCTGTCCTTTTGATCTTGAATCATATTTTCGAGTCCGACTAAACAAGATTCTGTTGTTTGAGTTAAGTTTTGCTTGAGCGTAGCAGGAGGAGTCTAAAGTGGAAGACTGTCAATCAAACATGTTTTTTCATATTTATATCTGGTGGGTTTTTTTTTTTTTTTACAGTTCAAACTTTGTTGGGTGTTTAATGTGATGCTCAAATTTGGTGTCTCATTTTAAAATGAAAGTATGTCTCCTTTGGCATTAAGTGGCACTAATAGGCTCTGTTCTATGGATCGCAAGCTGAATATGGACCAGCACCAAACTGAGCAGAGGAAATACATGTGTATAAAACCTGGATGTTTCAGTGATTTTGTGGTTTATTAAATAAACACTACTACAGCTTTTGTAGTAGATACTTTTACAGCTTATCCAATCATGTAATTATTTGTAAATTATTTAGCTGAAGGCAGCTCATCAAACCAGAGACTAGCCACAGGGCTAGAGACATTAGATCAAAAAGTTGGAGGGTTTTCACACACGTTCCTCTTTGGTAAACTGATGACACAGCTTGTCAAAGAGAAAGTCTAATAGTTTAAAGAGATTGTTTTCCCTTGGCAATGCACATCCATGAATTTTGTGGGTGGAGCTTCTGAATAAGTACTGAAGGGTGGTGTGTATATTTTTCAATCAACAACAATCTGTCTCCAGAATCAGCGACTCTCCCTTTAACTGTTAAACAATTTAAAAGTGATTGTTGTTACCATCCAGTAATATTAGTTGCTTATCAGGACCTTTGTAAGCAAGGAATTTTATGTAACTGATTCTTTAGAAATTTTAGTTGAATACTCCTGCTCTATGTTTACTGGAGGATTTGAGTAAAAATGATGAAAGAAAAAAACTCATCTTGGACCTTAAATCCTGTCTGAATGTGCATTCAGGCAAATGACCTTGTAACCCACAGATGAAGACTGCACAGGAGCAGTAGCTTGCGTCACGAGCCCCTCTGGAAAAGAGGAAGCGACGACTGAGCAGGTGAACTTGGTAGAAGGTGCCGCTGTGCAGCCGGTGGTCGGGGTCAGTCAGCGGGTCAGAACCGGACCCAAGAAGAAGAAAGACCTAGGGGCTATGGGTAGGTCTCGTGCTTTGGATCATTGTTGGTAAAAGTAAACCCTTATACTCCTCTCTTATGCCTGAGCAGCTCATCGTAGTTTGTAAGTGCTTGGATTGGATAATCTGCTGCTGTGCTCTCTTTCAGGTTATGTCATAGCAATCATCATGATGGCCATCATTATCATACTGGGAGTGGGAATTACACTGGGCTACCTCTACAAGCGGTTAGTACACACACACACACACACACACACACACACACAGTCATTTGTATTTCTATACTTGTGAGGTCTTTAATGCTACATTGTGAGCTAATTAATGCTGCACCTAACCGTAACTACAGTAATGAAAAGGAAACTTCTTGGCTCTTTTACTTTCTCTTATTTATAAATAAACAAAAAAAGAACCCTTTGCTAGTGAAGACCATCGAAATGTCCTCACAGGACAAAAATGTTGAGAGCTTACTACTCTTGTGAGAACATTTGGTCCTCATAGGAGTGTAAAAACGTGTACACGCACACGCGCGCGCGCGCGCACACACACACAGGAACAAACACACCACCACAAAGCGCCGCAGAGAATCCGGGTCAGTGCAGAACAGACCAGAGCGTGAAATCAGAACGAGGACAAAGACAAAGCACGGCTTGTGAGAAAGAGGGCTGGAAGAAACGAAGCAAGACAGCACATGCTGTAAGCCATTCGGTAGAACGGTTGAGGGTAATTAATGTGCAAACTTCCTGGCTGCTCCTGAATAATCTGTCAGTTAAGCATTTGTTTATGGTGTCAGTTATTTTGTGGGCAGTACTGAGAATCTGCTGAAATGTTGTTCAGTGCTTTGTTTGTGCTTTTCTGTACAAATAATTTTGGGAATGGAATTTCAGCGGGAATAAATGAAACGGGCTTTAACTCTAGTATATTTTAAAAATCTACTGATTATATAATAATTTAACTTTTACTGTATATTAATAAACCACGAAGGCCAAATACAGGGTCTATAATTTGTCATTTAAAAAAAAAAAAAAAAAAAAAGTATTTTAAAATATTTTACTATTTCTAAATTCTAAATCTACTAGTATATAACATGTAATATACATTTTCCATCCAATAAGCTTTTCAATCAACTGATATAGTTCTTTTTATATTTTAATGGGCAGAGGCTATTTGCATCAGCATAAAAATGGAAATGTAAACCATTGCCTCACAATTTATTCATAACTGTTTGGCCTTACGTTGGCTAACTTTCTAGAAACCTTCGCTCTTGTACACTAGTTAGCATAGCATAGCTTTTTAGTGGCCTCGGCTAAAGGTGTACCCAATATAAGTTGATATTAGCTCGCTTGCTAACAAACCTTGGCTGTTGCGTTACACAATATAATAGTCTCATAGCTTTACATAATACTTTAGCATTCACATAAAACTTTCGCATAAGCAGCTTAAGTGAAATAGCTACTGCTGGAGATTAGTTAAGTAACTGTTTAGCTGGCAACATTAGCATGGTGCTAGGTAGCTGGCTAATGTAGCTAACATTGGTAGATCAAGTCAAGCCAATTCTGTTATGATTCTGGTATTGTGGTATGCACAATTTGGTTTGTTTGGGGTATTTGATGACTAATAGCTGTACTGTGTGCTATTTTTCCCTAGGATGAGAAATGCTAAGCTGTATTAAGAGTAGAAAAGCAAAGCCTATGCATATTGAACCAGATAAAAGAACCAGAAAGATGGACTTGGTGTGGAAGGACACATGACTACTCTCCCACAGCTGGGTGTTTGCGTGTCAGCTGTGATGATCTCACGTTGTCGTTAATGCTCATCTGGTTAAGCACCTCATCATTAACAAGTATTAAAAGTGAATAGAACAGGCACAGATGCACAGAGATTCTTCTATAACCAGTCACCATTCATTTTAGCAGCATGCTTTCATACAGTAATAAAGATAGCCGTTCATTCAATCACTTCACAAAGAGGTTTGGTGATGCCGAGCTTGGATTTTAGACCATGTTTGAAGAGGTCCTATTAGAGCTCTAATGACGAGTTCAGGCTCATTGCATGGTTAATGCTGATGGGAGTGTAAAGATGCAAGATGGTTGCATAATGCGCTGCAAACACGTTCCATGTAGTTCAGCAGAATAAGGAAAGATACACGGGTACACAGAGAGAGGCATGAGAAAGGGATGAAGAGAAGGAAGAATGGTTGAAGAAAGGTTGTAGTCCAAATGGCAAGCCATGAGCAGTAGTTTGTACACACTCCATCAGCATCTCGGGCCGCCTCTGGAGAAAGACGTTTTTCATTTGTCCTGGCCTAGTACAGCCACGCTCCATCCAATCAGTGATTAATGGTGCAGACTGAAAAATACACACAAGTTCCACACTTATCCTGCAGCTCCCTACATATGGCACCTTATCTTACATCTTCAAGTGTAAGAAAAGTTTAGTGATGACATTTTTTTTAAAAAGATCTATACATGATGAAATTTCTAAAGAAGAAATAGCTTCATTAAATGTGCATGTTTACTTTTTTTCTGGACTGGAAATTGGCTATACTGCAGATTGCCAGTGTTTCGTTGCACTCGGGTAAAAATGACAAACTGCTCCTTTAAATAGAAGACTTAAAAGTAGCTATACATTTACACCAAATTAGTAAAAAGCCCTAACGCACTTATTCGTGCATAAAAAAAAGAATGTTTGACATCGCGACAAAGGTAAAATGTCACCGTCGGTGACCTGAGCTCTTCCCGTTCCATCATTTACAGGGGTCGTGACCTGAGGATGCAGCATGAGCAGCGCGTGTATGAACGCGAGATGCACCGCATTACGCTTCCCCTGTCTGCATTCGCCAACCCAACCTGCGAGCTGGTGGACGAGAACACCATCGTGGTGGCGGCTGAGCCCACCGAGCAAGCGCCTTCGCAGGGCGTGGTCGAGGGCAGCAACCCCCTCATCGACTCTGCGGGTACCCCTGGAGCTTGACGGATCCTGGACTGGAAATGCTAAAATCTCAAGTCTCAGAGGATCAGCACCACCCCACACCCCCTCTTTGTTTGTCTGCTGCATTTCAGGAGAAGGAAAAGCTCTTCATGGACTCCTAACGTCCTTGTCTCTTCAACGGCGGCCGTGTTGAGGAGTGGAGGATGCACCAAGGCACATCACAGATAATTAAGGATGCAAAGACTTGGGGAGGAGTTGTATAAAAGTGCATGTCAGGATTATTGTCAAGGTGAATAACATTTAAACCTTCCGAGTGTTTTCTTTTGAAGTACTAGAGTGACCTGTGCAGTCACAGCATTTCACCAGTCTGCATGCTGGTTATAGCATGGTGGTCCGTTATCAAGCTTTATGCACATGATGGAAATGAGGCTGTGTATTATAACATGGCTAAATTGAAGTGCCTGGAAAGGGGTGGAGGGGGTAAAATTGTGTTCTTTTCCTGTTTTCTGATGATCATGCACTATGTTAATTGAAGGAAAAGGGCAGAGCAGGCATTTTCCCCACACAGCATTTAATGCTACACTGCCCCTCTGGAGTTGTAGCACTCAGTGCTCGAGTGGCTTTGGGTCAATTAGCAAAGTGGATCTTAAGGTTCATCAGCTTTGACGGGTCTTTTTCACAGTTAAACACAGTTTATTACAGAAAACAGCCCCCAGGTTTCCGCACACACGTTGCCTTAGTGTATTGAATATTTATGTAAATCAGACTTTGGCATTTTTGAAGTGGTTTTTTTGGGTGTGTATAGAAATACCATTCCAACAAAGCCAGATGCAATGAAAGAAAGATTAGCAAAGTCTGAAAGCATGTTGTGGATCAGGTTAGTGAGGTAAACACTACCGCTGTTCCTTATGGTATTAGTGTGTGTAGACTGTCCTTGAGCAGAGATGTGGTGGTAATGATTTAGACTGGTGACAAAAATGTTACACACAGCAACTCCAATCTGATTGCTATCCATCTTTAGATTATGTAAATGTCTCTGTGTTTGCTATCTACCAGATCTTTTTCCCCAGACAAGCCCCATCAATGGGACAGTCAGCTGATGTCTTTTGTACACTTTTCTGGCCACAGGCTTCAGGATCTCTTCAGGTAGCAAGCTGATTGGGTCTCCGCATTTTTGTTTATGATGGAAAAACAAACTTTATACAACAGTTACTTCCCATCCACTAATCTGATTGGTCGAGTGGCGTTCCGAGACTGCCGAAGTTTCCTATAACAGCACTGGGATGGTTCGTTCACCACATACAATTCTACTTCCTAGTTCGAAACGGTTACTACAGAAGTGTTAGCGACATCAGACAAATGACACTTTTCAGAAATACAACTTTTGGCTTAAAATATGACAGTTCATCAGATAAAGATGCAAATTTAGAAGGGATGGCAATTTTATCACCTTTTTTAACAGGAATGTACAAAATCAACGAAAGCTAGCTAGCCAGGTAGCTGACGTGCTATAAAGTGAGTATGGGCTAATAATTGAAGTTTAAATAAACAAGTGGCTCATAATCTGTTTTTGGTTATTACTGTTAACTAATAAATGGTGCTCGTAGAACTGCAGCCTCATGCCTACGACCTAATCACGGCCGTGTTGATATTCAGTACAAGAGCACTCCCAGTCATGTACTTTTGCTTAATTTGAAGACGTTGACATGAGAACAACGGTAGCAAGATAGTCATTGGATTGAAAAACGTTCACGTGATCCAGAATTAATCAGGAATTTGGTATGAAAGGCGGCTCCTGGCCACGTTTCATAACAAAATGCATCAGACTCTGTTAAGACATCAGGCTTGGAAGACTAACATGGTTGAAATCATTTGGAGAAAGTTTTGTTCCTCTTTGCTAAATCTTCCCTGCTTGAGAAATCAGATTTGAGCAGCCTGAGTCACGAATGGAAAGGAAAGTCCTTCTGTAATAGAGTCAGCAAATTTTCAGAAAATTCATTTGATATTGACAGATGAAAGCTGGCTATATCAGCCATGTATTTGAGCAAATCCATCATGGGAAAAAAAGCCTGAAATCTTGGAAACCCCTGACTTTTTCCCTTTTTTTTTTTTTATTTATTTATATAAACACAATCTGGATTGGTATGTGGATCTACATTCCCTGAGGAATCATTTCGTTATTTTGGTTTCTGTTCATTTTATGACCTGGAGTCTGTATTCTTTTTTTTTTTTTTCCCCCTGTCTTCTTGATGTACCAGAACACACCTGCATATCATTTCGAGAGATCTTATTTTTAATGTTTGGCAGGTTTTCACTGCTCTGAAGAAAGAAATAATAATAAAAAAATGAACTTAATATTCTGTTTTGTGCTGTCAGTTATCCAGATGTGTATAGTTGCGTATTATTTGGTTTTAGCATGTTCTGAAAATGATCACATTAAATGGTTTTAATGCCAATTCAACATCAATCCAACAGTTAATTAATTAATTTATTTTGTGAAACATTAGAATCAGAAAACACAGGAAATACAAATATCAGTGGTTATGATGTTCACACATCAAGTACCTTTTGAAAGAGAATGCTTGGGGGGGGGGGGGGGGGGGGAACTACTG
>JAQQZR010000014.1:11576459-11588528 GCA_030068235.1 Notoglanidium macrostoma
CCCCCCCCCCCGCCCCCCCCCCCCCCCCCCCCCCCCCCCCCCCCCCCCCCCCCCCCCCCCCCCAACTACTGGACGTTTTACATTCTACAAAATGCAATCAGCAAACCGAGATTATCCCACACTATGCAATTACAACTTCTATACAATTCTCTAAAAATCCTTATCAAACAAAAAAACAAAAAATCATCTCTCCAGTTATTTTCCACAAATATGATCAATGCTACTGAACTGGCAGCTGCTTTGAAACTAAACATGTACAAAAATCTGTAACAACTTGTGCAGGATAAAGACTCAATCATTTAGGAGTTATTTTTTGTAGTGGGAGGTAAAACAGGAAGAGGAAAAAAAAAAAAAAAAAAAGCGCAACTGCTGCTGGCAGTACATCCTATTTTTTTTAATCTTCTTTTTAAGAATATAATATCCAGTTATTTTGTCCAGGTAATTTGTCTTAGGCCCTGCTGAGAAATATACACATGAATGTAATCAACCACTGGGTGGCAGCAGCGTTCAGTAATCCTCACTGTCTGGAACGCTGCCTTTTTAACCAGCACCAGTGCCTAGTTCAGTATTCATTAACAACCTGATTTAAACAGCCTGTGCTCCAGGACCTCTAAAGTATGCTACAAAGTCATCCAAGTGATTACCAGTCTCTCAAGCAACAAGAAGCTACCGATTTAATTCAAGGAAGATCGACGCACGCTCACAGACACAACAGAAGCTGTAGTAAGACCCTGGTGAGTTTTATTCTGATCCTAGCAGCTGCATGTCATTTGGGTTTGTGTTACAGACTTGTCATGATGCCTCTAGTTGCAAGCACTCCAGATAAAAATAGGAAGAGAGATGCCAAAATATCCCAAATCGGTCTGTAACGTAAGGAAAAAATCTTACCCTTGAGAGAGAAAAAAAAAGCCTCCTTGAGTCATGAAATGTCCCTCCCTCATTGGATCTCATCAAAAGATCCATCGAATGCCCTCAACATTCTGACTCAACACAAGCACCCCAGTGTGAATGCACTGTAAACACACCAAGCGCACAAAATCCAGCATATCTGTTAATGTAAACTTGTCCATGTAGGTAATAAGAAATTGGTCACCACCCCATGCACTCCGTGTGCAGGCCCAACTCGAGCTCTACGTGTTTCGGCTACGTGGCGTCATTTTCCAGGCTGGAGGGCTCTGGAGAAGAGCTGGGTTTTGGGGACAGATCTTCTCTCCTGGACCCGTTAGGCTTGGAAAGTCTCTGCTGCAGCTCATCAAGCTCTGCTGGAAGAGGGATCCCGAGGTCCAGGTTTAGAGCCAAGGCCTCGAAACAGTCCTCCAGCTTCTGGAAGGCCGGCCTGGAGAGGCAAGACGTCAGAGAGGGGGATTAACGCAGACAGTGTTTTGCATCTTTTATTCAAATACAAACATGATGACCAGGGAGTTGCCGATTTTCCCTAAACACATGCATAGGACAATGCAGATTTTTCGCAGATTACCGGTCAGGGAGCTCTGAAGCAGAAGTTATATCACAGAGCTGTTGCATGCTTGAATCTGACTGGTCAGATGATGTTGACGAACAGCAGCACTGGCAGTAATTCAAACCACAGGTTTATATTATATTATTATATACTACTATATTATTGTTTCTATAGTAACAACTTATTCATAGTGTATGGTGGATGACCTATATTACCTAAGCCTAATAAAAATGGATTATAAAACTTTAACGACGAACTTGTAATCATTGATATGGTGACACTACGTTCACACTGCCATGGTGGAGTGACTCAAATCAGATTGTTTGCCTTAATGTGACACTGATCGGATCTTTTCAGGGCTGTGTGGCCACGCAAATCTTATCTTTTCAAATCAGATTAGTGTCACTTTCACATGTGGCCCTAAATCTGATACGTATCCGATTTGAGGCTATGCGACCTGAATGAGAACGCTCAGATCAGAATCCATGTGGCTTTTTGCCCGTACGCATGCGCTGATCATCAACCAGCACAGTGTTCTGTCGTTTTGTGCTACCTATCGAGATACGCTACTTAGCGGTTGGATATAATTATGAATGTGAACCGTCATGATGGGCAAATCCGACCTGAGCAATGAGGCTTGCAGTGCGAACGTAGCCTTTCTTTAAGTAGGTTTTTGTATTTTTAACTTCATGAGGAAATGACAGCTTATAGATGCTGTTACGTATGTGGTCACAGGAACTGACTGGTCTTCTGAATGGTCCACAACATTAAATGTAAATATAAACGGTTAATGTAGATCGTGTTCTTTAATTTTTACATTTTATATTTGGCAAAATGCTATAGTATAGGAGAAATAAAAAAAAACACATCAGGGCGTGCAATTTTTAAAACGTGTCCAACTCTGGGTCACACCACACCGCCCAGTGATGATCATTTTCCTCTAAAAGCATGCCTTTATTCCGTATGTAATACCCTGTGGACTATATAGTAAGAGAGAGTGGAAAAAACCGAGACTGCTTTGCAAAGCTATTTGCAATTCAGTGAACATTCAGACATCAGTCTCAGTAGGAAGGGGGAAAAAAAAAAAAAAAAAAGAGCAGGCTGGCACTCAGCCTTGTGTACATCTCTACACCACCAGTGCAACTGAAGACAAAACAAGAACTGGCAAGAAGGAGGAGTTGGAAAAAAAAAAAAAGGCAAAGATTTTCATTCAGATATCATAGCTGGCTCTTTATATCGTACCAACATCCTTAGCTTTTTTTCTACCCAAAATACCCACCGGCTGTCGGGAGCGAGGTCACAGCAGGCCACGGCTAACTGGAAGAAAGCAGGAGGACAAGCTTCAGGTAGAAACTTCTCTGTAAACTTGCCCACGTTGAGCCCGAAGTCCAGCGTGCGGGGCAGACACTCGGGATCGGCGTACACCTGCCCGATGATCTAGAGCCACAAACACACCGAAAATGAACAAAAGTCATGCAAATGCCCTGCACAGCTGGATACGAGTCGAGCTGGACATTTGGTTTCAACACTGAGTTTTGCATAAGTCTTTGCAGGGTAATGACAGGATTGTAAATTAGGTTCTAGGCAGTGTAAGAAATAGAAAGACGAGACGGGTTGTGGTGAGACACACCTCGCAGAGCACAATGCCGAACGAGAAAACGTCCACTTTCTCATCGTAGCGTTTACCTGTTCAACATAAAAAAGAGGTTTTTCACAAGCAGCAATGGTGCATAAGCTTCAGGCTTGATTAATGACTTGCAAATAACCAGAGCATTTAAAGGAATACTCGTGTTTTTAAAGCGAAGGTAAATCTATTCACCACATCTTGAACGTCTATGGGATTACCGCAAGCAAGAGTTTCAATGTTCTTCCCTGTGCTGGGAAACCAGTTTCCTTACAACACACTTATAAAGGAAGTCCAAGAGCAGCTATTGAATTCCATCAATACAGGTTTATGCAAAACATAATTTTTTTTTTTTTTAAGGAACAATTCTTCAGTCAAATTAAGCTCTAAATCTGTCTAGTTCACCCTCGCAGTTTATGCAGACATGCCTCGTTTTTAGAAGGAAGGTGTTGTGGATATCGCATACAAGTAAAAACGACTGCCCTTAGACTTTTATTAGAAGTGAGTTTTACACGGAACCAGGTTTTCAGTTCTTTTCTCAGTACAGGGAAACGTTGAAATGCTTGACTGTAGAGATCACACTCTTTACAGATGCAGGGATTAGAGATTATGTTTATGAACACTGGAGTATTCCTTTAATACTATGCTAATTATCCATACGATAAACAATTGTTCAAAATTCTTTCCTGCTCGTTACTTCCTTGTTGTGCTGAACTCATGCACTGTACTGTCTTGCATTTGTTATTATGAGTCGTATAAATACATGCTACGTGACATGTTGCGTGTCTATGGGCTGTATGTTTTCATTCCGTGTACATTTCTGAAAATGTGGGAAAAAGTTGAGCTCTTTAAATAAGTGACAGCTTATCTCCACTCTGATGTTTTATGGCGACTCTTTAAATCCTTCTCACCGTTCAACATCTCAGGAGCCATCCAGTACGGGTTGCCCACCACCGTGTAGCGCTTTTTGCGGTCGATGCGGCGGAATATCCTCTTCTTGTTGGAGGGCTTGTCGGGAGGCGGCTGCTTCACCTTGTCCTCCACGACGAGACGGGACAGACCGAAGTCCGCCACCACCACCGTGTTATCCTGATGTCAAAAATAACCAGAGTTATCTTCACTTCACGCAAGTATGCAAATAGTAGATATTCCAGATTTTTGTATCGAGATGTGGGTATTTAAACTGGAAGCCGATCTCAAAAATTCAGATTTTCAGTCTGGACATCAAAACACCGACAAACCGGTGTGGCTACACAACAAACGCTACTCAATGCAGACTCCAATCTGAAAAAAACTCAAACTGGGTTACTTCGAAGTCTAAAAATAAGACAATGATGAAAATCAATCTGATTTTCACTCAAGTTTCCCATGATAAGTTTCCTTATCAGGCACATTCCGGAAGTTTCAGATAAAGAAAGTGATTCACTCTGCCTTTTGTTCTGACCAAACCACACCCCAAGCAGGTCAGACTGGTAGACATGTTTGATGGCCGGCAAGTTGATTTCAAGCCTCCTTATTGGTCATCTAATCTGATCAATGGATATTTGAGAATATTTTAAATTGTTATGCTATTTTCTTAAAAAGAAATGTTCTACCTTGGAGCATCAGGAGCGGTAATTTTATAAATCATAATAAAAGAATAAGTTTCCTTGTTACCAGCTGGCAAAGATTGACTATGCTTACATGGACACACACGCACTGCCTGAGACTCAAATCTACAGCTTTTCACCCCAACTCTCAATCATTCTCTCTCTCTCTCTCTCTCTCTCTCTCCAGCGCTCGTTCATACCAAAGAGTCTTTCAAAACATGTTTTTGTTTTTCACCTTCGCGGATATTTGGCTTGTCTTAACACGAAGGCTAAAGTGCTCCTCCCTTATTTGATGAGCGCATGCAATCCTTCACCGTCTGGACGAAAACAAGATTTTAACACCATCAAGGCCATCTGTCTGACATGAGACACAACTATTGCAATCGAGGGCAGTGTGATACCAAACAGGAAGGATATAGACACACAATCAGCCATAACAGTAGAAACATTACTGGTTCCTGGTCTGCAATCCAAGCTTTCCCAGCAGAACACTGCTCAGAGCATCACACTGCCTTCTGCTCATAGTGCATCCAGACTGACTGCTCACTTGCTGCCTAACATCTCCCACCCCATGATCGGTGCCATTGTAACGAGATAATCAAATGTTATTCACTTCACCGGTCAGCGGTTTTAATGTCATGGCTCATGAGTGTAGCTATATAAAAGATCACATACCAGTTTTACCAGGCAGTTGTGCGAGTTCAGATCTCTGTGGATGATGCTCATCGAATGCAGGTATGACTGAAAAGAGAGAGAGCGCACTGAGGAGGGACGGAAAGCAGGAAAGTACTGGAAAGGTACAGGAAGGTTAGCAACTTCACTTAAGGTTGTATGGCTTTGTATGCCGACTTGTTAGAACAGTTAAAACATGCAGTCAGGAAGCCAGCAGGCACCATGTATATCTATTATAGGATCATGACAGGAATGTATCTGATGTGTGTGTTCAGGTGGTCCTGCATACCAACAAAGCGAGGCTATAAATAGGAACAGGAACATATGGCAAGCACTGGAACGGAGGTGCTGAAAAGTCCCTGTAAAGGTGTTTTGAGAAATATAACAGCTTCTACCATGGAACCTCTAAGTAAGTAGTCTTTATTAATATACCACTTTTCTAAACCTTAGCTGAAAAAGTGCTTCACAAAGTGCTTAAATCCAACTGGAAAATTTGCACAAGTGTATACGGATTGTGTGTCCATATTCAACACTCATTCTGACCGTGCTACTTAATTTACACAAAGAAAACTAACTCACATGTACAACAGTGTCAGTGTAACATGAGGTATAGGTACAGCGGGATGTCGTGCCCGCTAAATTTACAATATAGTTCACTTAAAAGCACGACAGAAGACGGAGAAACTCAATAAGCCCCGTATTTCTATTCATTCTGACGAACAACAAATATCATTATTGCACCTTATGGACTTAAATAGAGACAGAAAGTAAAACAGGACGTCTGGCAAAGCTCTTGTGGACTGAAACTCTGGTTAAAATGGACGCATTTCTGTGGCGTGTCTAGAAATGCTTCAGAGATGCGTGTGCGCTGTTTAATGGCTTTTGATAGAAGAATCGACTCCGGTCAAATACTGAAATGCATCATGAGGTGGAGTGAACTACAAAAATGCTGAGGAAAATACTGACAAAAAGCGAAGAGGAGACATGAGAGACCGAGGACGTGTGTGTGAAGCCGGTATAACTTCATCTTTATTGCTACAGTCAAGAAGCTGTGGTGCAAATTAATCCAATTTGTGTGATAATTATGAACCAAATAAATGCTAAACTGAATCTCGTGATCCATGATCAGATCAGGGAAGAGCTGTACTTATAATAATACACTAAAAAGCTAAAAGCCTTTTTTTTATGGACATTCGAGAGCTCCCATAAATGCCAGTGTGGGCTGGGCTGAATCCAGTTTCACGGATTACAGTCATGTTGTTTTATTCAGTCATTCTTCACGTTCGGGCTCATGCACATGTCTGTCACCGTGAAGAAGCCGCCAGTGCATGCAAGTGAACTAGTTTAGCACTCACCATTCCTGAAGCAATGCCGTTGGCAAACCTAACCCTCTGCCTCCATGGGAACGGGTCCTGGAGAATGAGAGAGACAATAGACGGTGTGTGTTATCATGTGACAATTACACACAGACCCTTATCATTACAGTAACATGGGACATGGACAACATTATGCAAAAATGGTAATAGTTATCTAGTGAAAAACACATAACCATCAGATTATAACCAACCTGTCTCTTCCTGGCCCTGATAACTTTATTGCTAACCATTAAAGTATATTCCTTATAAACTGGGACTAAGTTACCCATTAACACAGAGATTCACTGAAAATTTCTTTCAATCACATTTTCCATACAATAACACACACACACACACACACACACACTGAACAGAACAGTTGACGTTAATGAAAGAAGTAGTGTATACTATCTGAAATAAAATAACTTAATTTACAGTGCAGGCCATGTTTTCCACAAAGGGAGAGAATTCAGGAAAGAGGACATTGTGTTTTGTGATCTCTTGGTATTATGAAAAGCTGTGTTTTGTCAGTCACTCCCTGTTTATAGCTGCTATAATGTGATAACAGGGACTAAATTGTCTTACAGACATTCCACAACATTACATGCGACTATAAATGGATAAACAATATGAATTGTTCTTTAATATACTGGTCATTGTAATCGTTGGCAAATGACTGCGGTATAAGAAGAATAAAACACTTCGGGACATGATGTTATAAGGAAACAACCACGTAGCACTGGGCCAGCATAAGCGCTGAGAAAACTAGGCAATTGCCCAGGGCACGAGACCACTAGAGCGACGCGATTCACCCATTGGCATGCTTGGGTACAGCTACCGGGAAATGTTTTGGATTTGTACACAAATATTTGCATTACAATGTGCTTATATTTAACTCTGCCGGTTACCATGGCATCAAGAGAGGAGTTATTTTGCATTGCAAACTTAAAGAACTATTCTCGATTGACAACGTCACAAGATCGTTTGAAGGGACTGGCTAAAATTTCAACTGAGCACCAAATCGGTCACAAATGCTCCAAGCTAACTGAAGAGTTCGCAGGAGCCGAAGCAAGAAAGGTGCTCTTTTAAATGGCGAGACAATTCTTCGCAAAAAAAAAAGAAAAAAAAAAGGGGTCAACGTGTGATAAATTGGTATTTTTTCCTCTTAAAAATGTGAACATAGGGGGCATATTTAGCACTGGATTGTCTTCCCCCGGCCCTGGCCGCATCACGCCAGCCCTTCATTTATTATTTTCCTATAACAGCACGCCCTGTCAGTGATCAGCTAGGACAGGGAATAAATTAGGACAGGGTTCAGTGTCAAAGCATGTCGTAGAAGGAGTCCTGGGAAGACAGATGAAAAATAATCGGACTGAATAAAACACTGCTGACCCCTTTTTAGGCAGTAGATTTACGACATTAGCAGAGAGACGCAATAACATAAAGACAGCCTTGAAATCAGGGTGATTTAGATTTAGAGACCATTTGTGTTCAGATCAAATTTCTGTGTCATTTGAATGACGCTGCTTGTTTATGAGGCGCCTCAGTTATTAGTGAATCGACAGCAGACTTTAAGAACCGTCAGTGTACAGAAGATGTGCTTCAAATGTAGGTTTTATCAAATCCATTGTACGTCAGATATATGGATTTATCACTGTGTGTGTATTAGGACTTTCATGGCAAATGTGAACACGTATAGTACAGGCGGGTAAATATCGCACTGAGGGAATGCTAATAATGTCCAGAGTTTGGACAGTCCTCTCCACATATCCTCAACTTGCTCACAGGAGAGTTAAGGCTACTAGCAGTGATGTCATAAAAGCAGCTCCGAGACCAACTGAAATGTATAAAAATAAAATTCTCTTCCATTCTACTTTCAGGACTTTGAGACAACTTGTCTAGCTCGGAGCGCCAGGGCGGATCTCCGGGTCTCATCTGCTGGCCATGTGCTGGTACGGAGACAAAACCAGCCGAAAGGGATCACAGGGGGAGGCCAGCAAAACAACCTTTTCTTTGAACCCTCTCACCTGGAAACACTTTCTTTTTCTCGCTCTTCCTGCATTCCTTCCCTACTCTCCCAACGCATGCATGTCCCCCCTCTCGCTCCCTCTCTATTTTTTCAGTACAGCGCAGTGCACCTCTGTACCTCTCCATCTGCACGGTTTACCTCGGGACGTGAGAACCAGTCTCAGACACTGTCTGCTTAAAATCCTGGCTTTCTGCAGTCACCAGAAGCGCCGCTCATGGAAAATAAAAAGGGAGCAAAGAGAAAGAGGGAATTATCCGCCGGAACGTACCACATCTCTAATGAAGTCCTTCAGGGTTCCGCCTTCGATGAACTCCGTGATTAGATTGAGCCGCTTGTCTTTATACAACACGCCGATGAACTTGAGGACGTTCGGATGATCTAAACTCCTCATTACTTTGACCTAGGGGGGGGAAAAAAAAAAAAAAAAAGATGAATTTTAATGATCGGTACGCTTTATGCTTTGTAAGCTTGAAGGAAACCAAAGCTATAAAAACGAGGAAATGAAATTCACACAGACAGTTCTTGTCAAAAACCAACCACTGCTGTGGGGCGTAGGACAAAATCGCACCTCTTTTAGGAAGGTTTTCTGCGTTTCTTCGTCACACCGGATCAGCTCTTTCATGACCATGACCTCTCCTGTGGCCTTATGGGTGACCTGTTCGACAACAAATCATTAACTACCTGCAGCAGCTTTTTTTTTTTATTCTACTGTTACATCCAAGTATCATTTATATGACAATCTGAAACTACAATTATTACCAACAATATAATTGTTGGAGTAGGAAAATTCCACTAAAATAAGAAAAGGATAAAAACACAGTGGTAAAATACTGAGTCATTAAACACATTCAGCAAATTGCACACCACCGCAACCGAGCTGCACCACTAACACTTACTCTACCGAAACCAAAAGAATGAACCAGATGCCCGTTTTCCACTGAAAACTGGGAATCTGGTGCTGATGTAGGTGCTGGAACCGGCAAACCTTTTCCCAAACTGCTCTGTTTTCACCAGTCTGAAACCCAAACTATTTTTTAATTCCTTTCCAGTGTAATAACAGTTGGCGACAGAACGATGCCAAGTCCCTGACGTCCCTGGCTCATGCGTTTCTTTTTTTTTTTTTTTTTGCCCGTTCCTGATTTAGGCATCAATACTGGCACTCTGACAGCGTAAAATGAAGAGTGGACAGACCTTGATGGCCTGACCGAAGAAGCCCTTGCCGAGCACCTCTCCGTGGATGAGGTCACATGGTCGGAAAATGCGATGGGAGCAGCTAGAGGAGGCTCGGAGCGATTCGGAGCGGCTGATGTCCCGTGCCAGAATCGGGTGCTCCTTGGGAGAACTGGGCCCCGGGGATTTACAGATACTGTTACTGCGCCTGGACGTCATAGTGAAAAACAAACCATTCTGTTTCAACAGTACAGCAGTAACGATTTAATGGGTTTAACCAAGCTCAATACAGAACGATTCATAAAGAAAAAACAATAAGTATTGGACAATACTCGATCATGATTTAATATTGTAAAATCCACTGATATAACTTGTTCTTCAGTGATTATTTAAGCAGAAAGACGCAATATTGGAAAGTTCCGTTATTGAAAATGAAACTTTATCATAGTATAAAAATCTCTATTGTACAATAATACTTTGCCAAATACAAGATCGATCTGGATGACCAACCTAAGAGATCTCCTCTTCAGTGTCCCATCATCATTATCTGTCCTCTGGATCACTCCGTCAGTCGGGGAGGACAGGCGCAGGCGTGACGCGGCAGGAACGCCCAGGCGGCTGTTGGATGTGCCCAGACAGAGTCGGTCCAGTCTCTGTCTGACCGGGTCATACTCGATCAGCAGCTGCAGCGTCTGACTGGTTCGATGGATGAGATCCTCCACCTAGAACAATCCAATCATAAGAGAAATCCATCTCTCGGGCTTCATGCTATTAAAATTTAGAATATATGAGATAAACAATCATGCGCATCTGTACAAGTATGAAGTTCTGATCTTAGACTAAACCTCTGGGATTACACAGCGTCTGGACTAAAATAAGATGCAATAACAAGATTTCCTTCTGAGAAATTAAACTGGGGAGTCTTTCGGGGTCACAGAGTGTTGTCTTTTATCATGTATAGATTTTTTTCCTCCCTCACTCTTAGCCCAAGCCCTGCTTTTAAATTCATGATAGTGATGAAAGTGATGCCATCATGTACAACCATCTCTCAGGGAGATATCCGCACAAGCACAAAACGTCCCCAGGAGTTGGTTTTCTCCTTGAGAAGTGTGCTGATATTGTAAACACACGGTCACACATCAAGCAGCCACAATGTAGACAAACACCATTCCAGAGTAACTGACATTGATTCCATTCCTCACTGTAGTCTAGGACGAGGTAGCACTCGAGCATGCCGCTTACCTCGTCCTCCATCAGCGTTCCTACAGGAAGGCCATTGATCTCCAGGATGCGGTCACCGACATGGATGGCATTCCGAACTTCTGGGCTGATCAGCATCCCTCGTACTCTGAGGGTGAGAGAAATTCTTTGAGTGTACACACACACACACACACACACACACACACTTGGTAGGATTACCTAAGCCACCAGGGACTGGCTTGGCAGGTTTCTCATTTACAACCATAAGAGCACCATGACAAACCGACTAGCAGTTGTAAAAATACTGAAAGATGCCTGACAGGTTATAATACTGAAGCCATTTGTCATCAAAAGTAACTGTGTGAAAGAAACAGGATTCTTGGAACAAGTCAAAAACAGCTCTGAGCCTGACCACAAACCAACAATTACACTTATGCAACATATTATTCAGTGTGTTTACTAGTGTGTGTCTGTGGCAAGCGGCAAAACAGTGCTGGGGCTAATGCCTGTGCTGAACAGATTAACATCCAGTAGATTGATAATATAGACAGCCGTGAAGAAATGTGGACTTGACTTAACTGGCATTTTCATTAGACACGGGGACAGGCTGTGTTTGTACCTGGCCCAAAAATCTAACCGTTGCCTTTTAACAATTAATTGAAGATAGTTACGAGCACGGGTGTGAGCATTTCTCAATCTCTCGGACATTTCTCCACTCACTCTTTGACGTGCACGCTGGCTGTAGTGCTGCTGCAGTCCCGGAGCACGCTGACACTGAAGCCTCGTTTCCCGTTATCAGCCGCTGGCATGGACACCAGTGTCACTGTGTGAGGCAGCGTGTCGGGAGGCGAGTCAGCCGTGCAGCGCCTTTCCAACATCGGTGCCAAGACGTCCTGCTTATAGCATTTACCACTACTCACACACACACACACACACACACACACACACACACACACACACACACACACACA
>JAQQZR010000014.1:11593389-11645436 GCA_030068235.1 Notoglanidium macrostoma
ACACACACACACACACACACACACACACACACACACACACACACACACACACACACACACACACACACACACCTACATGTACACAGCAGTAAGCATCAGTTCCAGTCCATTTGTCCCTCTGAGAGTACAAGTTGCTGTTTTTACACCTTCAGGGCCCAGAACTGGCAACGCACAGCAGCCAGAAAATATTTGGCAACTCTCAATATGAGACTGAATAGAAGAGACCGATTATGCGTTTTTCTCACTGGGTAAAGCCCCCCTTCCTTCTAAAGTGCTTTCAAAACCCTGAATTTAGCCAATGAAAAGTGGTTGCTTTGTGACCGGTGCCGCAAGTGTGTCGCGGTGCTGTTCTTAAACATCACGCTTATTCAGGATTTGGGTTAGAGCTAACATTTGTCTTATGATTACAAAGCAGCCCATTGAAAGCCCATGCACATTCCAAAGGCATGATGACGAAGCAAAGACACGCCAAGACCATTCCAGCCTTCAGATCGTGTTCATCCAGATCATAGGGAATGAGCTCATAGTCTAAGCCTGGAAACAAACAGCGGTTAGGTTTTGGGCCTTGTTGCTTTCTAGCTCCCATGCTAGCAGAAAAAGGTGCTCTAGAGTCAGGACTGATATCACAGGTAGAACTGCTCAAAAAAAAAAAAAAAAAAAAAAGGTAGTCTGTTCTACACACACACACACACACACACACACACACACACGACAATGGAAGCTCTTGTTATGGCCTGTATTCATTTAAGCATTACAGAAACAAAAAGATGGATTCTGACAAACAAGAGGAAATCTAAACAAGGACACACGCACAGCGCTAAACAAACTCACTCAATGATTTAAGTTGGCGAAGAGCTCGCCCCCCGTCTGTGCTTATGAGCACTCAGGGGCTATGACTACACTATAACTGCGTAATTACTATAAATACCCCATGTAGGGTGAAACCAATTTGTAGCCAACCAGCTTCTCGAGCGCATGAACTGTGTACTTACTTTCTTCTAGCAGGTGCTGCGACTTTTATAACAAAGCTACGTACGTTGTCTTTTTGCATTCGTTTAGGTGCTGTGCACATTGGTTAGTGTATTAACAATAGCCCTGCTACTGCAGCAGTTATTTTAAGGTTATGGGGAGACGCTCATGCAACAATATGTGCGTCGTCACGGCAACAGCCAGCACGCACACGCACGCACACGCACGCACACGCACGCACACGCACGCACACGCACGCACGCACACGCACGCACACGCACACACACGCACGCACACGCACGCACACGCACGCACACGCACGCACACACACGCACACACACGCACACACACGCACACACACGCACACACACTGTACTAAGAGGTGTCGATGTTAAATACTGCTATATAATGAAAAAAACGATGACTGTAGCTCAGGAAACAATAAAACACTGAATTACGGCAACACTAAGGGGACAAAAACTAATCGAGATTAAAACAGGGGTCTGAAAATTATTGAAAATAATTCCTGGTACATTAGCTCCAGAACTATTAGCACCCTTGATTAAAAAATAAGAGAAAATATGAGACATGACCAATGTTTAATTGAAGTAAAGTTATTCTAAGAAAATAAAAAAATAAAAAAACTATATCAAACCATGTTTCATAAGTATTGGCACCCACAAATACACACAATACAACATAACAGTACAATATCTTCTGCTATAGTCAGTTTCTATCAATAAAAAAAAGAATTAAGCTGATTAAGCATAAGGACAGTTTTCATAACCTTTTTGCCAATAATTCTGACTGACTTTTTCACAGCTACTTAAGCTAACCACTGAGATGCAATCTTGTGTGTGATATTAACTCAGCTTTTTGTCTGCATAATGAACACAAAGAATACATAAAAAAAAAAAAAAAGTGTTGTGAATCTTGCTGCATCCGTCACATTTCAGTTTTCACGTGCACACTTCTAATGTGAATACAAGTAAAACATAGACATGGTTCCCTGACCTGCCTCGGATAAATGCTAAGATGGACAGCGAGATTGTGCATAGAAGGAAGAGGAGTGAGCTAAATCTTCAGGTGTCAGAAGAAAACCATCTCCAAAACACCAGAAGGATTAGTGAGAATGAGCGGAGACACAGCCAATGCCCAGCTATCATTAGAGGATCAGTTAAAACTAATTTAGATCCAAGTTCACCAAAATCAACTTAATGAAGCTGGTCTCTCCACTTGCTTATTAATTGTATAGAGGCTTACATAACAGCAAAGGTTTATTATATCTGATTAAGCTGTGCTACATTTTAAAGCTGCAATTAGGGATTTGCAAGGTTTTGTTTCGTGCAGTGTGAGCTGTTAAGAGGGCAGGATAACCAGAATCCCTTCCCTCAACTTCTCAAAATTACAATGACCTTGTTAGTCTCCTTCGTGAAGGCTTTAGTCATTGTGTTTGCACATTTGTTACTAAAGGCAAATCCAAACACCCAAAATCTATACAAAATCACTTTGCTTTATGAAATGACGGGCAAACCTGAAGTGAGAAAAGTAGATTTCTTACCATAGCTGGTCCGGTCATTAGCAGGGAGCAGCCATGACACAGCTGCCCGAATTTCTCCCAGTAGTGTTTCCTGCAGTAGAGTTTTCCCTCCCGCTCATAGTACCAGTTGGTCAGGAGCTCACAGCACTCAGAGCACCTGAGGACAGTAAAAGTAATGCCATTTCCATTTTTAAGACTAGATATAAGGACATATGATTTCTTTCATCATATCTGTTCTACTGAAAATCAGTGGTTAATACAATGGTGTTTCCATTCCTCCTTCACTGGCTGATGTGTGCTAACATCATCTACATTGTTCCCCGATTGTTCCCATGCACCATTTCCCAATCAACATCCCCTGCATCGCTCCCTGTTCTAAACTATATGGCTAAAAGCTTGTGGACTCCCATCATACCCATATCCAAGAGTCTTCCCTTCACTGGAACGAAGAGGCCCAAATCGGTTCCAGCAAGACAATACCCCTACGAATGTCCTTCCACGAAGACATGATTTTCCAAGATAGAGAGTAAGAACTCGAGTATCCTGCACAGAGCCCTGACCTCAACCCCACTGAACACCTTTGTGATGAACTGGAACACCGACTGCGCACCAGACCTCCTCACCCAACATCAGTGCCTGACCTCACTAATGCTCTTGTGTCCGAATGAGCACAAATCCCCAATCCACGCTCCAAAATCTAACGGAAAGCCTTCCCAGAAGAGTGGAGCTGCTTATAACAGCAAAGGGGGACTAAATCTGGAAGGGAATTTTCAAAAATCACACGGGCATGATGTTTGCGTCCACATATTTTTCGACCACAGAGCTTGGGGATTGATGCAGGGGACGTACACTAGGTTTTGGGCACCGTTCCCCAATTTACATCCCCTAATCTACACAGCAGGATTTATAAGCTGTATTCTGTTACAGAGAGAGTGGCGTAGAAGAGATTCGTCGCATGCAGTGTCAAAAGTGCATAAAGCTGCAGGTTTTGGGGCATTTAATTCATCCGTTTCAATAGCCACCACAAAGGACGATCAATCAATACGATCCTTTATCAGCTCAAGCACAAATCTACACCCCTTGCATGATTGGATTAGCATTTTAAGTTACATGCTTTGACGGTTTTCCACGGTTCTTTATATTACCACGTGGTTGCGCAACTCACTAGATTTTGATGGTGCAAATGTTTAGAGAAGTAATAGTTCAGTTATAGCAAACCCATGCTTGATCTGACTGAAGACAACCAAAAAGGCATGAGACATCCTATTGGGTATTACAACTAATTGACTAACACTTTGACGAAAAAGCAGATGAAATATGAGATGATTGTGAGGACACGCTAGAAAATCCTGGTGTTTGGTTTCAAATCTGAAAGCGCTGGCTCAAAGAATCGGCGAACTGGAGACATGTGTATAGACAAAGACATGGGGGGGTGCTCTCTCTCAGACATACACACACACACACACACACGAGCCCACCCACCAAAACACAGGGGCCACACTGAATGAAGTCTACGGCATGAAGGGAGAAAAAAAAAAAAAAAAAAAAATTTCAAGGAATTTGGGCCTCAAGCCAAAACTAGTCATAAAGGGACATCACACACTTTCTCCCTTTAGCAATCCCACGGCTGGGAGGTGATGTCGAAACACCGTAATGTTCCCTTTAGTTGTGACACTGCTCCCATGGGGAAAACTGTCTCAATTAGAGACCAACATGTTGACTAACTGCACAGTGGAGCATCTTAGGTCTGTTACTAATAAAGAGCATTTGTCTAAAAGCACAGAAAGTACAAGGCTGCTTTTGAACACACCACAGCTTGCCCTGTAAAACTGGTCACAAATTGGTGTGCGAGCGTAGGTCTGCGCATCACCACGGGGGACCCTTAGAAGGGTTACCTTCAAGAGAAAGAACATTGAGGGGAAGTTTACTAGAAAGACAACATTCCCTTTTTGACCTTTTTGAGTTCCTGACAATTTGTCAGTGAAAATGTTCTGCGAGCATCTGTATTTAATCGGCTAAGCGAAAACACGGCTGGTCAGACGTAATTATGCAGTCATCCCGCAGTTTTCATTTACCCTCTGCGAAAAATACAGACCCGCTGCTGTGGATTGCTGATGTGCATCATTCGCCTTCGGAATCAACTCGGAAGAAGTTCCATCTGTAATCTGCATGCAATTATACTTCTCCGTTTTCCACCGACCGAGCGGAATCGAACAGCGGACAATACGACATGTGCAAAACTTTCTACAACCTAAATTCTCTGCATACCAAGGGAACTGGAAACACCTGGAGCCAAACGGCACGTTTCACTCGGCTCCAACTGCTGCTGCAAAACAATAACACTGAAAATGTTCAGAGTCACGGGTAGAAAAATAGACACGTCAGTCAGAACCCCCGATGACTGTTAGCTGCTAGGAACATTTTTTTGACACGGAATCTGGTGAAGAACTAAAAAAAGCAGCAAAGGTCTGAGCCGAACAGCCAGGAACCTTTCACGGCTTAAGTGCAATCCATCTTCTTGATTACACCTCGTTCTGCTGTGAGAGCTGGCCTGCGAACAGGAAACGAGTCACTCCAGTGCATGGCTTGCTTTCTGTTCCTGACATATGTAATCTTTAATGCCAGACATTTCAAAGCTCTAGTTGCAGATTTAACGCGATTGCCAAGTGTTTTAGGAGTAATTCGGGTCCTGCTTGCATGTGCGACCCGAATTCTGAGGGCTGGCTGCTGCTCAACATCGCCAATCTCTGATTCATCAAGAAGAGGAAATTTGAGGTGTCTGGAACATAGTGTTCGAAGAAGAAATGGGCACAGAATGGGAAACTCAGGAAGAGGATTTAGAAAAAAGAGAGAGAGAGAAAAACAATAAGAAAAAGACATAGAAAGGAAGAAAATAAAGAAGTCAACAAGAGAACCGGGAAAAAGAAAAGAATGCGAGATATTACTATAAATAAAGGTGCTGTTACAAATCATGCTGTATTCAGTGGCAGAGAAGAAGCAGGATGGAAAATAAAAGTCTGCTTTGATAAAGATCACATTAGTAAGACGCAGCCTGAGCAGCTGGGGGATTGTCCACCAAGCGCCTGGGTTCTGGCTGATCGCCTGACGAGTGCCTCCGTATCGAGGAATGTGGAGAACACAAGCTCTGCTTCTGGAGCAAAATACAAAACACATCTGTATAATGAGACTGAGTGGGTGAGCAGATAAACACTCCCTGCAGGAGCGAGCGTTATTATTGATTGGAGTTTTTTTACAGTATGGAGTCCAGGAGGAACGGTGCTGTAGTGGGTAACGCTAACAGCTCCAGTGGCCCCGGTTTGATCCTGAGCTCGGATTACCGTTTCGTCTTCCAAAAACATGCGGAGGTGAATTGCCTAGCATAAATTACCCCTAGATGTGTGAGTGTATGAGTTCATAGTTCCCTATGATGGGCATCCAAGGTGGTAGTAGTGAGAACAGAACCCTGATTCAACCCCACTGAAGAAACTGAACACCTTGTGTTATAGAGTTTTGTTTGAATAAGTACAAGAGAGGCTGCGTGACACGATGGTTAGCACCGTCGTCTCACAGCAAGAAGGTTCTGGGTTCGAACCTGCCGGCCAAATGAGGCCTTTCTGTATGGCGTTTGCATGTTCTCCTCATCCTTCCTCTGGGTGCTCTGGTTTCCTCCAGCCCAAAAACAAGAATGTTAGGTCAACTGGCTACTCTAAATTGAACATAGGTGTGAGTGTGAATGGCTGTTGGTCTCTGTGTCAGCTCTGCGATAGACAGGTGACCTGTCCAGGGTGCACCCAGCTTCTGACCCAGCTATCGTCTCCAGCAGATAGATAACGGATGGATGTTTACCGTGTTATTCATTCATCTTCAGGATGATCTTTATCTGATCTTGATCTTTATCTTGGTCATGGTGTGTATAATGGGAATACATTCTGAATAGAACATGAGTCTATCAAAGCGCAGCACTTATTACTTAATACCCGATGTGGCAATTTAGACTAGCCAGTCCACATACTGGCATGTTTTTGGGATGTTCGAGGAAACCAGAGAACATAGAGGAAGCCCACGTGGACTAGACGAGAACATATGAAGCGCAGAATGCAACTACAAAGCTATGAAACGTATAACATCCTGCTGTGCCATTAAGCCAGACATTTACATGTTATTTAAAGGTTTATTCCTTTTAGTACGGTGTTTGTATAGGATCTCAGCTTGCTTGGTAGACTTCGGTCATTTTAAGCACGCGTTTTTCACACAAAACGAAATGAAATCAATATGCGAGTAAGTGAATCAATTGTCTTAGGCAGCCTGTTGCGCAGTTTTATAAGGAACCCCGCTGTTCATTTCTTCCAAGCGTCTTGAAACAAACATTTTTCTGGAGCCTTCGCCCCGTCTTACTCCTGTTTAAAGGTAAAGCCTTCATAATAGTTTACTTAATTTTACTTCATATGTTACTTTAATGACATTCAAATATTTCTCTAAAGCATTTAGTTCTTCTGAAAACGTATTAAATTATTATTATATTTGAAATACTAAAAATTTGCTCTGCACGGAAATGCAAACACACAAAAATCTATACTACGCCAGGCAGCCTGAGACTTCCATTGTGCTTAATTATAGAGATTAATTCTTCATCTGAACTGCAAGTCGACAGGATTAGTTTTATCAGTTTGCGTTTTTGGCAACCCGTGTGTCCAGTGATGTCATGGTAACATCTGGGAACACATGTGTATCTAAGGATTTGTTAATCGTTTTCTCACACACAGCCTTACGCTCGGTGACGTCTGTGAACAAATATCTGTGTGTCACAGAGGTCCTCCAGGTGTACACACACACTGATGATAAACTTTCACCTTAAAGCCAGATGTGACTGAAAGGTCCTGATTTATTGCTGGCGTGTCGACACAGCCGGGGTTTGATGACTCCCACACGGAACATGCAACTCATGCAAAACACCTCGCTGTGAAGCTTCGCTGCTTATTCAATATGCCAATCTGTATCTCTGTCAGCAACTTTCCTTCTGTTCTGCACAAGAAGCAAATCACCACCTCTTTTAACGTTCGCTGTTCACACCCAGTGTGAGAGAGAGAGGGGAGGGAGAGAGAGAGGGAGAGAGAGAGGGAGGGAGAAGCAGTGTGACAGACACAAAGGCATTCATGCGTTGCCACACTACACAGCAAACAATGCAGAACAAACAGTCCTTTTTTCACACTGGAGAACATAACAGAGAAACGTGTTTGCCTAGCACTTAATCAAATCTCAATCTTAATCACCATGCCTACATCTCATTTATTAGGCAACCTTACCTCTCCAGAGGAAAAAATTACATTACAAGCAAGTCTGTGAAAAAAGGATGACTATTCTTCGGGCGATCTAGAAAAACCCTTCATATGAATAACTTTTCTGAAAACTGCCACTACATTTTAAGCCCCAGTGCTGTTGAATTCTCCATTCTGATTGGTCAGAAGGTGTGGATACGTTTTCTGTAAGATCTGCTCTAATCGTCGTTCGTAGAGGTTATTCTCTTAATACGAGCATATCTAAGAAGCCGCATTCGCACCGGTCATTTAGAAACGGTTTCCGTTCACCAGCACTCACCACAGACGGCCTACCAGTTTCCCGGCATGCGTTTTGGCAGCCGCTAAGACCAAGCTGAATTTTCAACAGCCTTCAAAATCTTGACGACATTCAAATTCTCAGTAACATGACAAGCTGCATTTTTTCGGTCTTATTAATTTCAAGAGAATGCGAGGATGTTTTTATGAAGCAACTGATAACAGGAGAAAACTTGTTCCAGAACTTTTAATGCAACTATAAACGGCTAAAATGTACAACGCTGCTCCTTATTAAATTTAGGTAGGCGGAGCTTCTGAAGGAGAACTGAAAGGAGTTGTGTATTTGTTTGGCTCTTAAGTTCAAATATAAAAAATCATTCTCCAGAATTGATTATTCCCGAGTCTCAATTTTGTGAAATACTGCTTTAGCAAATCGCCTGGGGGAGGAAAAAACACATTACGCGAGCGTAAAACTTTTTTTGCGATAATCCATTGTTCATTTTTTCGTTCGCAATTTCAAATTTCACATTAAGCAGGTTAACAGAAACACGGCTAGTATCACTGATTTTATTACTCACTTGAAGTCATTTTGTTTCCAGACAGTTAAAGCGTCAAAATATGTTGCAGACAGAAAAACCCAATTTTGGCTACACCGAGGCTTTTCCACCTTTTTTTTTTTGGCTCATTGCCAGAATTAAGCATTATTTGCTTTAAGGTGCTGTTGGATCCTTTCCCTTTTTTTTGCTGCATCTTTGTTGTTAACTTTTTCACCTGCGTCCGGTACCTGTATGAGGAAAACTGCCAGCTAAGGTTCGTTAACTAATTTGAAGGAGAACTGCGTGTGCCAATCCCATGACTCTACTCACCAAAACAGAGCTTAGGGAAAGATTGAAAAACATGTTAGACAGGAACGCTCACTCCATCTGCTGAACTGACAATAGCAATCGATCCATGTCCATTCATGTACACATACTGTATACAGCAGGAAAATATATCCTGCCACCAAGACCAACTATGAAACACAGAAGACCACACAATGCCTGTGTAAACCAGACTAGATAAAGTATAAATATTGCACTTTTTATACGACTAAACCACAAACTGCTGCTGTCAGAGCGGCAGGACAAAATCCTACCCACAACATGACATCCTAACTGAAAAGCAAACCTATATAAAAAGGGAAACAAAACACAATTAGCAGGCATTCAGGGAGCATTCCTGTCCCTCCCATAACCGCACTTAAAAAGCAGCCACAGAGGCCCGAGCTTTCACTCTTTTCCTCTAATCACAAAGGGGCATTAGCTGGGGCACTGACAAGCTCGTGTTTTCAGAAGCCGGAGTAATAGCAGGCGGCGTGTGTGTCTGGAGGAGTACTGAATCGCCGTCTAGGAATGTCCCAGTGGTCTGCACAGCGCTGTGGAGAGCGGTCCCTACCTGCCTCAGCGCTGAAGAGTCGCAGGAAGTCGTTCAAATCTTGTTCGTCCTTAAAGGAGATTGCCAGGTTTGGAGCCATGTTTATGAACAAATTTGAAATTTGGCTAAAGTCCTGTACAGGGTTAAAGTGCTTCAATTTAAAAATCCCTCATTTCAAAGCTTAATCGCTGAAATATATTGCAATGACTTCATTATTTGCCAAAAGGCGTCAAGATCAACATCAGAAATGAAAAGGTTACTGCATCGTCTCGAATATAAAGTGTGTACAAAGGGATTCAAGAAAATAAAGGTGCTTATTAAAAAAAAAAAAACAACACTTTTATAAAACATAGGTCTCTGTGATGTGTTTATATGATCATGTTCCAGTCTCTCAACATTTCACGCTTTCTTTCTTCACCTGGAAAACAACAGGATGTGCAAGTGATTAAATCATGTGCAATAAAGAATTCCCGAATAAGAGCCTTAATCTATAATTAAAGCCTTAATAAATTGTGAGAAAGAGATTTTCCAGTCTAAAGCACACTCTCGGTTTCTGCATTGACCAAGCCTTCAATTAGGCACAATTGCAAGCGGAGATGAACTTATGTTACCTTTTGATTGACATCCATTTGAGTTCTTAGCCCTGTTTAAAATTCTCTGCATGTTGCTCTGGTTTGGCCTTATTTGTGAGCCAAACTAGGCAGCAGAGCAATGTTTCTTTCTCAGAAACTCGGTCGCAAGTCTAAGATCATAGTGTAACTTTTTTTGATGTTACATGCTGCATGTTGATGTAACTTTTGATGTTACATAGAAAAAAGTTTGGTTTATAGGAGATATTACTCAGGCAGCATACTGGCTGGTGGATTATTCACAAATGTGTGGAGATGTAATGCCGTTTTATACTATACTCCTCTGACCTCTCATCAATAAGACGTTTCCGACCACCGAACCGCTAGACGCTGAATGTTTTTTTGTTTCTTCACCTTTCTGTGTGAACTTTAGATACGTGTGAATAAACCGTGTATTAAAAAATCTCAGGAGAGCATAAGTTTCGGAAATACTTAAAGCAGCTGGGACCAACAGCCACGCCACGGATAAAGTCACTGCGATCGGAAAGTAAACAACTGTATGGTGAGATTTAACAGAATAATGTATTCGAAGTAGGAATCAATACACAATATCATGCCTGTGACTACAATTCTGTCGCTTGTCCAAAACGTGTCTTTGGCTCTTTAACTTTTGTAGTTCACCCAAATACGACGACGCACACATCATCTGTAACTCATTCTACTGATTAGTCATGGCCATATGTACAAAACACACTCTTGTACTTTGGCCTGCCTTTTTTTTTTCTCCCTTTTTCTTTTCTTTTCTTTTTTAACAAGACATGGAGTTGATTTGATGACCCAACATTCATTTTTCCTTCATGTGACCATTTCACTGTACTGCTGCTGCAATGCCTCAGTCCATTTTAGCTTTAGAGAAGACTTTGACCCTAATCACTCAGAACCATGCGTTAACTAATCACTTAACCCTATAAATGATTAAACCTGAAAACAGAAAAAACGCAGAGACGGCGTGAGACGAGAAGCAGTGAGGTCGAGTGAACTTTAGGCATAAACATCTTGCATTTTGTCACAAATATCAAGCATAATCAGGGGGTCTGTGATGTTTTTAATATCCTTACGCAGGTGAAAATCATAACACACCATTATCAGAGTTATTACATTCATTACTGAGTTCTTAGCATTTTTTTACTAATGAATTGAATTGAATGAGTTTAATTCGAACCTTTATAACTTAAAAAAAAAAAAACAGGCTATTAAATAATGTCATCCTGAATCAAATGACGATTTTTAGTAAAAATGAGTTCTGTGTGTGGGAAAAAAGTTCAAGGAATGAAAGCTCTATGGCTCCAACGTGGAACCAAATGCTTAATGTACACATTAAAATAACAAGCCTGATATCTCCATAGTAAATAAAATCTGTACTGCTTTAATTTTTTCCCACAGTTAAAGAGGTCCCTGGGCATTAAAAGTTCGAGAATCCCTGCTAAACAAACACACACACGCACGCGCGCACGCACACACACACACACACACACAACTATGTGAGGAAGTATAAAAGAATTTCGGCACACTACTCGACTGAAAGGAGCTTCCAGGCCTTGGTTACTCCCAGTCTTAACTAGAATGATGCTCCCTCAGAACCTGAATGCAAAAATGCAGCAAAACAGCTCAGACTCGCCTTCTTTACTGGCAAGGAAATTAGCATGAAATGGAAATAAAGCCACATTTCTCCCTGCCTCAACTGGGAAGAAATTTACAACTGCCAACTTGGCAGCCTCCACTGTATCGCTTGGTACTGCGATCATTTTTTCCATTTCCAGATCAATATTTGCGTCACGCTTAAGTGCGCCAAAAGTAAATAAGCTCCTTTGGTATTTCTTTTTAGGGGAATACCTCACATTCCAGCTAATCTATGGCTTTTACACATGTGCATGTCATTTAGTGAACACAACTTTCCTCAAAATACAAAGACATGCATATAAAGAAAATGGCCCAATGTATCCAGATCATGATATAGTTCTCTTGTCCGAGTCCTTAAGACTTACCGGAAACAGGCACTGTGCCAGAAGTCTTTGTGCAGCTTGACATGAAAAGCATCCTGAATCCTGCCTCTGCATCCAGCGCACACGCTCTCACCCGGATCTGGAGTACACGAGGACATCGGTAAACAAGCGCACTTGATATTAAAATATTCATTACATTCACTCATTTTGCTGACACGTTTATCCAAAGTCACCCAAAGCCTTACCCACTGAGCCACCAATTCTCCCACCATTCCCCTACATTCATATTTAAAACATGCGAATCGATGACTACTTTAATTTGGGACAGATTTTAAGGTTTGCTCTCATATTAATATGCAATCGCAGACGATCAGAACCTATTACTTTGATTCAGATCGAGTCTTCAGGCAAAAACTAATAGCATACACAATCCCAAATCTTTTGAACTATAGCGTTACATATTTACAACAAATGCACTCGAAATTCAAGTGGACTCATCCACACATTATCTACTACATCTACTTTTCCGTCTATGCAAGTTAATCGTGCTGATAACGGCTGACGAAGTGAAGTAGTCTAAAATCAGGCTGCACTTAGTGTTTCTGGTTATTTTAGGCAACTATGGAGAAAAGTGTACATCTCCACTAAAGCGCCTACTTCCATTCACTTGCATTTCCTGCCTCGTCCCATGTTTTGAAAAACCATTTCCTTGCATGTAAAGCAGTCACAGCTTTATTCCATGTTCCAAGTTCATATTCATACACTGTCTAGAAAAAGGTACTAAACCTTACCATCTTTGCTGCTAGAGCTGTAGCTAGGGCTCGCCAATATTACAACATGATCATGATCACAATCTACTTTTCTGACATAATAAAGGTATATGTTTAAAATAGCAGGTACAAACTGACTGGAGGCGACTGATCCCATGTTAAACCTTTGTACTATTTCTTTACAAACCTTTAATTTATTCTTTGAATTTCTCCTTTTCAGTTTTAAGACCTGTTTGCAGATATCAAATTGATATTTTCAGCAAATTGTTAGCACACCAGCCTGATATACATCAGAAATATCGCATGGTGTCTTAATCGTATCGCGATATGATGCTTTGTCATACCGCCTGCACCTACTGGTCCCCTTCATACCTTTACCACGTATCGTTCTCCTAGAAGATTCTAAAGGTACACAAATGACCCGTAATTACCTTTTAAATAAAGTAAAGCTGACATGCATCTTTGTAGATAAACGATACAAACTAAAGGTAGAAAAAGTGCACGCTTGAGAATGACAAAGGCAGGTATAGTACCCTTTTAGTACCCTTTTTTTTGAGAGAGCACAAGCTAAAGGCAGAGAAAAGCTAGTCTGGATGAAAGAGTTGCTACAAGAACTTTGAATGGCAACTTTAAAAATGAATATACGCAAGTACGCAAACGGGTGTAGTGACGTCATAACTATGTATCAAGACTGGATCGTAATTCTGCTGTCATTTCGGTGAGTCTGAATCACATATCAAAAATGTTGTGCAACAAACAAATTAACAGCCCGGGTACATTTATCGACATCAGTCCGAGAGGCAATAACAAACACATACTTGTACAATTTAAGATATCAATACGCAGCTGAGATGTTTACCATTTACGCTGCGGTTTGTAAACACGCACGCGATTAAGGTCGTGTCATTTTCTCGCTTTTACCTTCTTGTTCGTCCATTTACTCGCTGGTTGTCTTCAAAACAGGAGCTCACATGCTGTTCCCGATAGGAGGGATATTCTCACTGCACATCTCTGATGCTGGAGACGCTCTTAAATGCGATAAATCCCGACCCACCGAGATGAAATCAGCGCTCCGGCGCGCACGAGACTGGCTTTAGGCTGCTACTCGACGAGCTGGTGACGTCATACAGCTGAAATTCCTGTACGGAGACCGGAAGGGATCAAACAGCATCACCTGAAACAGGAGACACAGGAGCTGAGATCACACTGCTCCATCTAGTGCATACCGCTGTGTAAAACAGTTTACTTTAAGATCTGGGATAGATCCGAAAGCAAAGGAACTTATAGGCAGGTCCATAAATATTTGGACAGTGACACAATTAAAAAAAAAATTGTTTTTTTTTTTTACCTCTGTACACCACCACTATGTATTTCAAATAAAGCCACCAAGATGTGATTAAAGTCTGTTTTTTTAGCTTTAATTCAAGGAGTTTAACAAAAAAAAATATTGCATTAACCGTTTATGAATTAGAGCCATTTTTACACAGTTCCTCCATTTTCACAGGCTCAAAAATAACTGAACAAACTAACGTAATTACAAATATAAGCATCATTTTAAATATTTGGATGGAAATCCAAATCACCTGAAGTCTGGAACCCCTGGACATCACCAAATGCTGTGTTTCCTCTTTTGAGATGCTTTGCCAGGTTTTTTACTTTAGCCTTCTTCAGTTGCTGCTTGTTTGTGTGTCTTTCTGTCTTCAGTTTTGTCTTCAGTAAGTGAAACAATGCTCAGCTGGGATGAGTGACTCAGCCATTTAAGAGCATTCCAGTTCTTTGTCTTAAGAAGCACTTGGGTTGCTTCTGTGGAACATTTAGGGTCATTATCCATCTGTACTGTGAAGAACCATCCTTCCTCATTTGAAGCATTTGACTGAATCTGAGCAGAAAGTATAGCACTATACAAATTGTTTTGCTATGAAAATTGTTTCACTGTCCAAATAATAATTATGGGCATGACTGTAGCTATAACTGTAAACTTTTGACATATACTTTTGACAGTTTACTTTTTGTCAACTGTTGACTGTAAACACCAAGGATGTAAAAAGTACTGAGAGATTTCACTTAAGTGAATGTATATAGTACAGTAGCGTGCAGAAGTCTTAGGCACATGCAAAGAAATACTGTAAAGCAAAGATGCATTCACAAATAATGAAAGTTAACATTTCTACATTAAAAAAAAACTATAGAGGCCAGTAAACAGTATTAAACTAAAATCAGTATTTGGTGTGATAACTCTTTGCTTATTAATGAAAAATTTGTAGTCTCAACAACTTTTGCACAGTAATGTACATGTATCAAAATCTTACTTAAAATTATCCAGCCCATTGTCACTTTACTCAAGTAACAATCAATAGTTGCTACTTTTACTTGCACTCAAGTATTAAAAAGGGTTTTTTTTGCTGAAATTAAGTTAGTGTCATGTTTTCAAGTCAAAGCTGACTTTTATTACTTGCTAAAACTGTTAAGCAGTTACAATAATGCATTATTGAATATGAGTTTCTGCTTTTACACAAAATCTCTGGACATTAAACAGAGTCAGGACTAAAATAATATCTAATAAACATAACATTTAACATTTCTTTCTGAAATTGAACAGGAGAGTCTTTAGGTGTGTGCGGGGATTTGGGATAGGAGATAAAAAGGTTTTGAGTAAATGAATGACTAACCAAGTCACACTTTTGCTCTGTCAGTATTACCCAGCAGTCTATTTCACTTATCTGAAGAACATCTCATTTAAAGTTTAGATTTGATCTTTTATAAATACTCTAAAGATTTCACTAACCAAAAACTTGAAAAAACAGTAACTTGATTTGTACCTAAGAACTGCTGCTGCTGTAATCATTAAGACTGTCCTGTGCTCATTATTTTACACTTATGGCATTTGCCAGATGCTTTTATGCTTTTATTAGGCTTTTATGAAGTCTTTATCAATAAATGACACTGGTTCACTAGGTCACGGACTAAAACTACTATCTACTACTAATAAATAGTAGTAGATAAAATCTACTAATAAAACTACTACTATAACGACTATCAACTATCTAAAAAAACTGTATTGGGGAGGTAACATAGTAAGGAATGCACACAGACTACATTTTTTTTAAATTAAAGTGCTAATTTAAGTACTTCAGGAACAGATTTCACTGACAGTGACTCAGCTGTTCTAGGGGAAGTTCCAGGGAAAGTTCATAACACCACCAAGGTGCCAGAACAGAGAATGCATGTCTAGATGCATTGAGTGTGATAAGTGCTTTAAGGTAGGTGGGTGCTGGTTCATTTTTGTCTTTGTAGGCAAGCATCAGTGATTTAAATCTGATGCGGGCAGCTACAGGAAGCCAGTGGCAGAGGAGCTAAATCTTCAACACTTCTCGATGGCACCCGATTCTCTTACACAATTCATTCCTTAAGTGTTAAACCATATTTTTACAGTGGTAATTCAACTCTAACGCTTTTCTGGTTAACACCAGAAAATCAGCTCTGAGAATTTTGCCGTGTGGTCCCTCTCAAGGTTTCTTCCTCGTGTCCTGTCAGGGAGTTTCCCTTGCTACAGTTGCATCTGACTTGCTCACTAGGGATTGAAAACCTACATCAGGATTCATGTAACTCCACATTGTGACAATGTCTGATGTTAAAAGCTCTATGCAAATAAAACTGAATTGAATTCAAAACAAAAATCCATACAAAGGTTCCATGCTAAACAAGCTTGTAGAGAACTGTATCCTATTATTCAATACCTTGATTGGACCTTTCAAAAATATACTTGTGCTTAACCATTGAATTGATTGAGAAATTTTGGTAATGTGATTAAATGCATTTGTATAATTTGTTTCAATATATATATTATATACATTGTATATTACATATAATAAAAGTTATTTTTCACAGTTATGTGTTTTTTAATGGTATAGTCGAATGCAATTTTATACTGTATCGGTATTTTTTTTAATTTAATACTCTCAAGTTTAAATTTAAGGTAAAGATCAAAGTATAAATTTTATACCATTAATGCAATTTTATACCATAAAAGTAACAATAATACATTTTTATTTCACATGTGTTCAAGGTTTACTTGCTAGCATTTAATATAGTTTTCAGCCGATTTTAATTATTAGTATATTTACAACATTTTAGTATATTTTAATAATACTAATAATCCCAATACTACTACCAATAATAGTTAAAATAACACCACTTTGTAAGTGCATTTTCTGTACTTGTCACTAGGGTAAATAGTGAACAAAAGTTAAAAATGTCATGTTTGTCCATACATACACTATATGCATAGATTTCTCATCATCTTTGACCGTTTACCAGTTCTCTGTGAGCTCTCTCATTCCCATGTCAAGTTGCTGAGCTGTTTGTTTCACTGCTGATGTTTGTATCTGATTATTATTTTGACCTTGAATATGGAACGACAAGAAATCATATATCATGTTTCACCGTGCGGCCCATTTCAGAAGAGCTGAGTCTTTACAGGAATCTCCACTAAACCACTTAAGAAAAAGGAGCTGAAAGCAGAACCAAAATGATTATTATCTAAGGGTGTTTTCACACTTGGTCCGTTTCAGTGTTCCAAGTGGTCTCAGATTGATGACTCAGATGATGATGAATGCTATTTTTGTGCAGATCTGAACACAATAAACAAACTCAGACCTCTCTAAAATGACCCATAATCAAAAAACCATACTCAGACCACCCTGTTTTTGGTTCATTTTGTAATTCACGTCGCTTTCAGTCTAAAATATTTAAATGGCTTTCCGTGTGGTCCCACAACAAAGACGGCAGTGTTAAGTATCAACATGACAGAAAGGCTAATAGAGGCACTGTGGCACTAGCAATTATGCTATCGAGTTAAGTAGTTAGTCAGCAGTAATAATAGTAATCTGTCAGTGATACAAACAATAGTTACTGTATATTACTATTGTAATATATGTGGTGTATGCTAGAGTATTTTGGATAAAAAATAGAGAGATCACTTTGATGGTTCAAACATCAACATCATTATTTCACAGATGTTTCTGGTATTTCTCTTTATTTCTGTTTTTCTGTCTCTAATTTTCATCCACAGCCCAATGACAAGCCACCATTTTGAATGAAACTATCTATAATTTAGTGTCACACAGCTGGAGCTGCAGGAGTTGCAGTGTGAACACCAAAGTGGTGGTCTGAGATCTCATCAATATTAAAATGGTCATTTGCAGCTATCGTTCCCTATCAGGTCCACTTTAACGCACCTGAGTATGGGTCATTTACAAATTAACTATACATAAAAACACTCTAGCGCTACATACGGTTGCTTGACTGTTGATTCATGAAACATTCCTCAGATTCTCCAAGATGCTCAGTAAAGCTTACAGCTCATTTCCTTATAAAACTGCAGAAACTGTACCTATCTAAGGAAACAAAAGCAAAGGGTCGTCACATCAATTTAGTTTATTACTGTTATAATACTGTTGCTGTTATCCTGCACGTTGTAGCATTGTTTTTAAGTAGAGTTAAGATTTAATTTCATTCTTTTACAGCATGTTAGGCACTTTGCATGTGTCTCAGACTTTTGCACAGTGCTGTATGTATTAAGCAGTAGCACATTATGTTCTTGTCATTATCGAGGCATTTCTATACTGTAACCAATGAATCATTTTTCATTTAAGTTCTAGTATGATTGTGACAGCAAAGTGTAAATATAGCCCTAACGAATAAGCATGGTTATATTCCATTCTGGTTAGAGTATCAAACACATTGATTACTTTTACTGACTCTATTTAAGCAGTGACATAGGGAAGGAGGGAATAGGTGGCATAGGGAAAGAGGGCTCTGTCATACGCTAACATTATTTGCATGAAAATAATTAAGGAAATCTGCAGACACGTGGAGGTAGTTCACTGAGTGTGTTTCATTTTTTTTTTTTTTTTTTACTATTGTTACACTAAGAAATAATACTGATATGTATGTATATGATAATCTCAATATTTTTGAGAAATTTTTTTATAAAGAAATAAATACAGACTGATGTAGGAAGAGGAGACTCTGTTCCTTTGTCGAATAAACTGCAAGTTAGCTGGGGAAAAAAGGGAGACTGGTGAAACAATGACTATAACTACTATGTAACATGTAAATGTAACCATAAACTGTTACAAAAGTACCACGTAGCATTCACAAATAAGTTACAAGTTGTAATGTTGGCAAATTGTTGTGGTATAAGAGGAATAAAGTGTTTGTGGTAAAAGTGATGTGAATGGGGAAAGTTACAGGTTGGAGTAGGTTTTTAATCATAAGGACAAAATAAACAAAATAAAGCACAGAGCTTGATATCACACTTCAAACTGAACAAGTTTTATTATGAATTACTTTTGCATAACATCATCTCACCAACACTTAGATAGAGAACAGTGTGTTTGTGCAGAACCTGAACAATCCACGATCACATTAGAAATAATCAGGAGGGGAACTGATGAGTAGATGGTTTACTGAAATGAGACACTAGATGGCGCTCTGAGGATAGAAAAATAGTGACAGGAAAAAATAGAACAGGCACGCCTCCATAGCTGTCAGTGGGACATTGAGGTAAATCAACAATGCTCCTAAAAATATACATGCACATGCATGAGCAGAGCAGAGAACAATGAGAGCAATGTCGCCTGCAATCTTATTAGTAGCAAGCAATAAAGATAAAAAGAATAAACAATGTGTGATGATGTTTTGTGATGATGTAATTACAAAATAATGACATGGACAATGGTGTACATATCTCAGCTAGATGTCTCCCATATCATTTTAGCCTGTCGTACCTTTATTGTCCATTTTGTATCAGTAATTTATCTCAAATTTTCCAAGCCAACGATTTACACGAAAGGAACTGCTGATGTTGCGTACTATAGACCTGATGTTTAGTTCAAGTTTGGAAGTTACCATTTTCAAACGCACTTATTTATTTAAAAAACGTAAATACATATCCATTGAGAATTTTTAGCTATAGTCTTAGAGACCTACTGGTGTTTCTAACACACCAAATTCAACTCACAGTATAAAGGGAAAAGGATTTGAGACCCATTGGCCTGCACTGCTAGTAGGGGTAGATGGTAACCAAACCACTGTACTATACCGTATATTATTTGCTCTTTAACATCTCTATCCTTTGAGCAGATTTACTTATGTGTCTCTTTGGAGAAAGATAAAATTGGCTCTTCATTACACGCACTGCTTGAAAGCATCAACCATCTAACTCCCTTGATAGTCATGCTGCAATCCCTCAGCTTATGGTTGAGAACTCTAAAAATCTCCCCTAATATCCATGCAACATCTGGCCCAGGCAATCCTATCATGTAATAGTCTTGTCAGATCTGGGCACACTGTCCCTGTTTATTCTAAATTGAAAGCATAAATTACTTCCACACGCATTATTGTTGCATGAAGTGTTTGTGGTATATGACAACAGGAAATTGGAAATGCAGCATGACCTGAAAATGCTTGACTGAAACCACATCCTGAGTTTACGCAACCACATTCTTACCTCAAACTAAACACTTTCCACTGAGGAAAAAGAATCGCAAGACAACGTTCAGAAGCATTTGCATGGTGAATTAGCAGACCATCATTTTAAACACCTAGCAGCCACAGTGATTTTTTTGACTTTGTACACATGAGATCTCTAAATTTATACTGTATACAGTCTATATCTTGGCCATGATATACAGTATGTTCCCACAAAGTTCTGTATAATGCTCTGGCTACAGTTTATATACCGTTTTGTGTATTTGTTGTAGGATTGCAACTTATAAATAATGTCAAATAACATATATATGTGACTGTAGTAGTGTTTTTTTCCTCAAACTTGTATCGGAAGTGAATGTGACCCACCTTTAAAAGCAAACCACACCACAGCCCTGCATTTTACTTTGTGAGCAATGTGAATGACCTAGACAATCTGTATTGCATTTCGTTTACAACATGCAGAAAGCATTACACACTGAAAAGCAAAAGCTTTGTCTCTTGATCTCTACAGACACAAGCAATCAGTAGGGAATTGCTTCATCACAGAGATGAGGAGGGGGCCTCAATGAAAGCGTTCATCTCGAGGCAGATTTATATCGGCTCATTTGTGCTTTTGAGTGTTAAACCATTAATCTTGAAGCTGTTCAGAATTTCTGAAAAATATGTTAACATGACTAAAAATGGTCAGCGTTCACAGCAAGACCTAGGAGTTACAGTACGTTATTAAATTTCCTAGACTGATTATTTTTCTATTTGGCACAGAATCTTCTCCACGTATAGAGACAGAAGGGAAATGAAGAAGAGATGCTGTGTGAGGAGAGTTGAGAATAGTCAACGTGAGAAGGAAGCAGGACAGGCAAGGCAGAGCAAGTTGAGTTTTAGTGAATGAAGTACGGAAACGGATTCCAGTCACCCGTGTGTTATGCCAAATGATGCTACAATACTATGCTATGCTTAAATGAAGAAGTATGACCCAGCTTGAATTTCAGATTCGTTTAGCTGTTGGTGAAAATTCTAATAAATGATTTCTCTCTTACAAAAAAAAACAAGTGGTAAAAAAATACATATTTACATCCTAGTGGGAACTGCATCACATGAAACTTATTCAGAAATAAAAATACATAAATTTCAAACCACCAATGATTTTACTGATCATGATATGTTTTATTTTTCTGTTTTCATTGTGAATATAAAATATACTTAATAAAAAAAAGTTCATTCGTGACCACAAAAAAAAACCAAACAAACATTATAATCTTTATATTTTGAACCATGGGCATTGCCTTGACTACTAAATTAGCTACATCACATTTGCACTTGAAGTTTACAGGAAACCAGAAAACAGTATTTTTAAGTGAGAGCTGTGGCTCAGTCCACCGCTGGAGTCGCTGCGTTTCTCTACTTTTTTTTTTTTTTTTTATCCTATTTGATTCTTTAGAAAACGAAACAATTTAAATGAATCGAGTGCCACGAGTTTTGATTCGTTTGATTCAACAGCTATTGCTTTCCGGTCCGGAAATAGGTTAGTGTGCAGGGAGATGAGTAGATTTCGTAGTTTTACACAGACTCCTGTCTCAATGTCACCCTGTTTTATAATTAGGAGGAGCCTACATTGGGGTCCAGAGGTCTGTGACCATACTGAATATCTGGGATTTTCTAATACAATAAAAAAGAAATAAAAAGAAGGTTTTAGAAATATTTAAAACAAATAATGTAAATGTTCAATATCTTAAATATTTAACATCCAGGATTCTGCACTATTTCTAAGTCACATTAGAATTATATTTAAATGTAAGCAAATGTGTGATGTTGACCATGTCCACTGCTTTGTACAAAAGGTCAGATTTTCTTCATGCCTAATCTCTTCTACTGAAGCGTGTGTTCAGACGACACATGGACCTGATGGATTGGATCTAAACTGGAACATAAGGTAATCATCATTATGGAGTCCATGCCAGCTGGAGTGCATGCTGTTATTAAAACAAAAAGGGGACGTACCAAATACCAGAAACTACTTTTCACTACAGATGTTAGTAATATAATGTGCAAAGAAAATAATTTTTATTAAAATATAAAGTATCTAAAATAGAAGCATTTTCACTACTGCTCTCAGGCATTTGCACCCTACTGTGACTTTGCAGAATTATATAATAGTATGCTTAGTCTAACTCTACTCTACTCTATTTTACTCTACTCTAAGCCAAACTACTCTACTGTACTATAATCTACTCTGCTTTACTCTACTCTGCTTTACTCTCCTCTAATCTACTCTACTGCACTCTGCTCTACTCTAATCTACTCTACTGCACTCTGCTCTACTTTAATCTACTCTACTCTACTCTACTGTACTCTACTGCACTCTACTCTAATCTACTGTACTCTTCTCTAATCTACTATACTGTACTCTAATCTACTGTACTCTTCTCTACTCTACTGTACTCTACTGTACTCTAATCTACTCTACTGCACTCTGCTCTACTCTAATCTACTGTACTCTACTCTACTGCACTCTACTCTACTCTACTCTACTCTTCTTTACTCTACTCTACTGTACTCTAATCTACTGTACTCTACTCTACTGTACTCTACTCTACTGCACTCTACTCTAATCTACTGTACTCTACTCTACTGTACTCTTCTCTACTCTACTGTACTCTTCTCTAATCTACTGTACTCTACTCTACTGTACTCTACTCTAATCTACTGTACTCTTCTCTACTCTACTCTACTGTACTCTTCTCTACTCTACTCTACTGTACTCTACTCTACTCTACTCTAATCTACTGTACTCTACTCTACTCTATTGTACTCTTCTCTACTCTAATCTACTGTACTCTACTCTACTGCACTCTACTCTAATCTACTGTACTCTTCTCTACTCTACTCTACTGCACTCTACTCTAATCTACTGTACTCTTCTCTACTCTACTCTACTGTACTCCACTCTACTCTAATCTACTCTACTGCACTCTTCTCTACTATAATCTACTGTACTGTACTCTACTCTACTGTACTCTACTCTTCTCACACCATTAATTAGCCCTTTATACAATACTGTGCAAAAGTCTTTGGTAAATGCAAAGAAATACTGTAAAGTAAAGATGACTTCAAAAATAATTAAATTAAATCTTTCTACATAAAGGAAAAACACTATAAACAGTAATAAAGTAAACAAAATCAGTGTTTGGTGTGATGAAACTTTGCTCCCACCCAAATAGTAGTCCCAATCTCGTACAATATACGACTTTATATATACAATATATGACTAAGGAAATTATCTGGTAATTTTTACTGAACATCTTGGAGAATCTACAACAGTTCTTCTGAAGACTTTGACAGTCACACTTGCTTCTTTCTTTCTTTCTTTCTTTCTTTCTTGGACGCAAAACCCAGGAGCCTTCAGTCTAAAAAAATTGTCTGTTATGTAATATGTTTCAGTCTTTAATAACATACAGTACAATTTTTTTCCGTATCATTGAATTTTTGGTTGGAAAAGAAATATTTGGAAATATAAAATGCTTTGGTACGGACTCAGTAATGCAGGAGCCGTAAAACAAATACCTATATAACAAAACTTGTACTAAAGAAAAATAGGATGTCTTGACTTTTGACACGCCTACACACCTTAGATGACAGTGACAGATAACAAAAACAACAACAAAAACAAATTTGCTTTCCAAGCTTGCGAATCGATTCCCCTGACTCAGTTCAAAGGAGTCGTTCATGCAGAATGATTCATGAATTCACGGATCGTCCATTAGTTCTCAACGCGCCCGCGCGCTGACGCTGTTTTTAGGAGTCGGCTTCGAGCCGAGATGCTTTTATTTACACGCCTCTGAGTCCAATCAGCATCGATACGGCTATACGGAAGTCATAACAGAAGAATCGTGTTGTATCTGGGTGTTGTGTTGCCGAGTGTGAAGCCTCGCTTTCTGTAGCTTTCCATGGCGATTCATGAGAAAGCAGGAAATTTGACCGGAACGGTTCAGGCGCTCGAGCGAAACCGATGATCGCTCAGCTGACCGGCTGCTTGGTGGTAACGGGGCTCTGCACGCTGTCATCGCTCTGATGCCTGGTCCTTTCATCTGATTTCCTTTCCCGACAGCGTTAAACATGGGTTTCCTTCATCAGCTTCATCTTCTTCTGTGGAAAAACGTCTCCTTAAAGCGCAGAGGGCCGGTGAGTGTTCAGTCGCCTGCAGCTTTGTATCATAAAAACAACACTGACCCTGAGCATCTCTACGAACCTGCATGATAAACACCTGATGTGTATTTAACCGCTATTAGATCACTGGACACGTGTATGTGTGTGTGTGTGTGTGTGTGTGTGTGTGTGCGCGCGCGCGCGTGTTTGTGTGTATGTGTGTTGCAGAATCACTACACACACAAACACACAGTCATTAACAGGTTGCACTGGAGCAACTCCCATAGTGTAGTCTGGTGATGCTGAGACTGAACCAGAGCCCATCATGCTTTGCAATATGCACATATGCACATATAAACCCTGAAATGCTTGAAGAAATCCGTGTTGTTTGCTCATCCACGAACAAGAATATAATCATGTTTTTTTAATGCTTTGCTCGATGTTTATGATGCATAAGCAACAGGCTGACACGCTCGTCCAGAAGAGCTGAAATCTGTATCGAGTGAGCAGCACACGAAAGCAGAACATGAGCGTTCCTGTCAAAGCTGCAGAGTATCATCTCGCGTGTGAACTCGTCACAGTGCATCCCGGTTCAGTGCAGATGAGAAACATGAACCCATCCCTTCCTGCGAATTCTAGACATTTCAACATCAGTGGCGAAATGTATATCAGTGTTTGCCGAAGCTTTCAAAGACACACACTAGGCAAACATAAGTCGCTTTTTCAGGGCGTCAGGGAAGGTGACAAAGGGACACCATAGAATTTAAACAATAGGTGGGGAACGGGTGAAAAAAACTGTCCAATTGCACCATCTCCAATAGGAATGCACCAAACGGTCGGAAATACTGGATTGTTATTGGATCGGAATCGACAAGCAGCTCATGCAGCTGAGCTCAGGAAACAAAGTGTCTTAATGCACGATGACACCTGTCACTTTTGCATAAATCTGCATCCGAAACATGCGTAGAGTTGAAGATGACATGGTGGAATCAGTTTTAGGTGTTGATTCCTTGTGTTCCTTGTATTGGATTGAAAACCAAAATGGACTGGAATTTCCATTTTGCTATGTCACAGCAGAATATAAACAAAATGTGCACCACGGAAGCTGAATTGCTGTAACAGTGGCGCAGGTAGGAAAGGATAAAAATGCACAGACGAAAGAACGTTCATTCAATATGGAAAACAAAACAAACAGTTCAAGTTGTGGGGGAAAAAAATAAAGGCCGTACTCTGAGTTTAGATACAAGGGAAAGAATGATTTAACAAAAGCCTTTCCATTCCACGTCATGTAGTTACGTTATTCATACAGTGTTACAGGTCATAATGCAAGCATGTAGTGCTGTTTGGGTAAAGAACATTTATAATTATAATTAATTTCTTTTAAATTAAGAATCGTTTCATTGTTCCGAAATTCTTGTATTTCTCACCTTAGCCCATGACGGATGCTTGAACTGGTAGTAGTCTGATAGCATGCCAGCGGAGAAGGCTGAGACTGTAACTCGAGCTGCTGAGATGCACAAATTGATATTGAAATTTAATGTTTATGGCAGGATCACGACGTGGACGTGAATTATGTTGTAAACAACATCAGGGGAAACGTGCTGAATCATTCACACGCTTGAATACTCAGTTTGAACGTCAGTCTGATAGTCTATTCATAGTGCACGCTGATGGAATTAATCTTTCATGCAAGGGGGGAAAAAACTTGAAAGTTACACGGTTATCTATTATGATTGTATCTGTTTACACATTTACTCCAATCATCCCAGCTTCCTCTACCCCTCGACCGCGCAGCGCAGTCAGCGTATACCACGGCCCTGTCTGTGAGCTATTTTTAGCAACACCAGGCCCTGTTCGATTGTATTTCAGGATCCCTGGAGGAAAGGATCGCCCCTGTAAGATTAGCTACAGCTACGTCACAGGGCCGGTTTAGTCAGGCGTGCTCAGGAGTTCAGGAGTAGATTGATGGGCTTTGGGAAATGGTGCATCAGCAAACCATAGCAGCTGTAGCAGCATGACTTCAGTGTTCTCTTTTACACGCATACTGAAAAAGACTACGCGTTCAGAGCATTTATAATGTGCTATGAACCAACGCATTGAGATAGAACGTAAGAAAGACACGTTGGCACATCTGACACTCTTGTGCAAATTTGACCAAAATTAGGAGAATGTGGTTGCTACCCAAACTCAGGCCTTCGCTATTCGTGTGCAGTTCATACGGCGTTATTAAATCCAGTCATTGTAGTGTTGTTTCACCAAATCCCTTGAGTATTAGAAACTTCTAGAACATCTTTGAAGCTGATTCTGTATTGTCATTATGTACACCCATGTTCACACTAAAGAACAAATCCTATGTTCTGTAAATACAACCCCGTCCCTATAATTAGGAGGTGCCGTCCCACGTCTGAAATCCTGGACACAGTGTGGGTTTTTTCTTGAAAATAATGTGGGATGCATTAGTCATACAGTTCTAACGTTCACTCATGATGTGATTACCAGCAAACAAATCTAAAGCTTTTACTGTTATGTATTAAGTAAGGAATTAAACATGATACGGTGTAAATAATGGGGAAGGTAATCAATAACGGGCTGGTGTCTTGCCGTCCAACATGAAGCCGAGTTCCACCTTGACGTTAATTCATTTGCAATAGCTTATGTCATGAAATATTTGGTTTCTCTTATTGTACACCCAGTTTTTAGGAATTAAATAGGAACACATTGTAATTTAAATCCATTTCTACGTTTAAAGGGGCCGGCTCACGCTTCCCGGAATCCACTGCGTTGTTTTTCTTTTGAAGTCATGTGACCGCTACCTGCTAGCTCTCTGTGCAGCAAAACCTCGGTACATTCACTGGTGGCGATCACGTCAAAATACATCTCGGAACTTTCCTTCATTCACGTGTCATACGTGGAAGCTTTGAACAAAATATGCCTTTTCGTTCCTTCACAGCCTCCTGCTAGACAACCGAGGCCGGTTCTCGCTCATTATATACCGAATAACTGTACAAAAATGGAACGGATCTCTCAAAGGAATTACAAATATTGATACTCTGACAAAATATCCTGATTTGGCGTTAACAGTTCAGTTTATGATCTCCGGCCTACAGGATGTCGCCCGATTGTTGCAGTTTGTTTTGGGAATATTGACGGCATTGAAAAATGGTGACTCCCTACTTGGTGCAAAGGATTCTGGGAAGGGTGAGCCGACCCCTTTATTGTCTTGGCTTGGCCCTGAAATGTTAGTTCCGGTTAGAGTGCTGTACATTACAGCATCTATAAAGAGTCCCTCAGCAAACTCACTGTTTTTCCTCAAAGTTAATAAAATGTTAAAAATACAGCTTGTCATGTTACTAAGAAACCAAAAAGCTCTCCATCCTGAAGACTTTCCCGTATTTACAGATATATTTTCCTTGTGTGACAAAGCACTAAAGACGCCTTCCTTAAATGTTAACTAAATGTCTTCTCACTGAAAGGTTCACCACAAATCTATGTGGAGCATCCACTGAACAAGTCTCTGTAGAGGTTATTACTATAGCAATAATAATAATAATAATAATTTCATTATTAATCGAAGTCATCACTGCTATCCGAGCTGCTATTATAGTAAATCAATCAACACATTCTGACCATTTAGAGTTCAATAGTGTTAAGACTTTCCTTAAATAATATTACGTGAAGATGTTTGAATAGCACCTGATTCATAATCTTTCATGTCCTGAACCATGATTGTAGTATTAGATAATGAGTTATAAACTTGTTTATTTCCTGTAAAGGAAGCTCAGGTACAGACATTGCTGTCATTTGATGACACTTTTATAGCGCCAATGTTTCGAAGGTTTTACTGTAGTAATGTAAGAAAATTATGTCTCCCTGTTGATCAGAGAGTGGATTTCTATTTTTGTGAACATCAACATAAAATGGATATAAATGTACCAATGATTAATCACCTCCAGTGACACTGACCCATATTTAAATGGCAACTGCTTTGCTTGTTGTATTTTGAAGGCGTAGGCACATCCGCATAGTTTTTTTTCCCTCAGTCATGTAGTTAAGGCCCTGGGCTAGGAGTGAGTTTAAATACTGAAGGCTGTGAGTTTAAATACCAGGACTAGCAGACTGCCACTCTTGACCCCTTAGCAACTGCTTGGTTAAACCCTTCATTAAGGCAACTAAGACACTAGATATGACGATTTTGGTCACGTCAATGACTTTTCAGATTTTGGGATAAATCATCTTTAACCTGTCTACGTGTAAACCATAAAAATAAATAATGTAAAAAAATTCTGCAGTAATGTGTAGGGGTCTAATGATACACTTCGGTCACGATGTTGTGTTCACGTTTCGATTCAGTTCAATTCTCAGAAAATTTGAACAAAATGTAAATGAAGAAACATTATGACTGGAAAGACTCTTTGTATATTTCCGTATAGCAAACAATGCAAAAGTTTGCAATTTTGTTTGCATAAAACTAAACAAATAAATAAAAACAGAGGCTTGATATTAAAAGAAAATGTTATACATTAAGGCTCGACATATCTTAAAAATAATAAATACACGTATAAATTCTCCCCATAATTGTAATTGAATAAACAGAATGTCTGACCTGGGGATTTTGAAAATGATTGACTCTGCAGCAGAAATAGAGCTCCAAAGTTGGCTAAAATGGCAGATTTCCGTGGTCTCATTCTCAGGCACCATAGATCACAGAGGTGTGGGGATGGTGTTGTTTAAAAGCTACTGAAGAGCTTTTCTTAACTGTTGTAACGTGGTCATGTAAGCGTATAATGTATAATGCGTATTGGTTGTTGCAATCCGGAGCTATCAGGCTATTGAGATGAGAATCTCGCCGGCTCTCCATGAAAGAATGTGATCACATGACCACACTGTAAAAGAGTTCCCATTGATTTTTACGGTAATTCACTGGCACTTGGTACTGTAAAATTTACAGTAAAAAAACTGTAATTTATTTTCAGTAAAGTACTGTTACAACCAAATTAACAACCAAAACTGGTGATTCAATGCAATATTTTAATGACGTTAATTCAGTGTTGTTGTGGCTCAATGGTTACGGTATGGATTACAGCACATATGATTGTGTGTGCAAATCCCACATCTGGCATGGTTAGGTGAGACCCTTAATGTTCAGCTTGGCTGTATCCTGCTTCACCCAAAAGAGCAAATGTGCTGGCTTATGTGTTATTTTATATAACATTAAGATATTACAGCACTTAATATACAGTTGGCAACCCAAACTCCCAGTAAATTACTGTAAAAATCCACCCCGGTGTTCAAAAATTGCAATTTCATTACACGCATAATTAATAGAATACTGATTTTGCACATTTCCACGGTGCGCATCCTCACATTTTTGCATCGTGATGCATCGTGTCAGTGCAATATGTTTAAATACACTGTGCATGTCCACTTGTGATCACCACAACATACAGTGCAGCGACTCTGTTAAAGGCTTAAGCTCCGCCCACCTAGGACTTTGTGCCATTGTCATATATTCATAAAACTTCGTGACATCCTTAATAAACCGTATAAATTAGAGTGGAAACATACTAACTCACACATTTTTTATGTTTTTCTCTAAATTTGTTTTTTGTAAACCAAAAATCTCAGTTTGTAGATGACCTAAATTCATGAAATCATATGTGTTTTTTCACAAAGGTCTCAAAAGTGTTGGATTTATGCTACATTATAATGTATACAAAAATGGCGTGTTTTATTAAGCACATTCCACGAAACGTAATCAAAGTTTATAGCATGGAAGTATCAAAGAAGGAAGATCAAACGCAATAACACTCATGCTTTGAAAAAAGCAGAAAAAAAGAGGAACAGAAAGTAAGGAACGAGAACAATCGGCAAGATTTCGCAATGAGGAATGGAAAGAACGGGGTATAAATAACCAGTACATGGCTGAATTCAGAGCAGGTGCACACATTAGGAAAACAAACCAACGGAAAGACATTACTGAAAAATGAAAAGCGAAAATGAAAAAGAAAAGTCTTGGTGCTGAGACGTGGCAATGGTGTCTTCCTGATTAAACAATAAAGACGTGATATTCCAGCAAACTGTTCTGTGGTGAGTGTGAAATGCATGCGATAAATAAATGACATATTCTTTTAATATTGTGAAAAACTGTCAAAAATTATTATCAATTGGGATTAAAAAATATATAAATATATGACTTTAATTACCTGCAGTGCCGTGCTTTAATGAATAATTAAAAGCATCAAATATATATAAATATTAGTGTATAACTACAGCACTTCTTACCTTTCTGCCTTTATTTATGTCTATTCAAGCTCTTTCATACTGCTCCATGTCTTATAATGTGCTTTTACTTCGCAAGGGAGTTTACTGACGGCTGGATGTTTGGAAGCCATTGACCTGATGTTGCTGTGTTGTGTTGCACCATCTGCCATTACCTTATTGCAAATACAAGCTCAGGCTGACCTACTTCCTGTGTGAGCTTGCCGTCTCTGAATGACTGGCTGAGGCAAGGCTATGTCTGTGTATCTATGGAGACTAGGGTGAGAGTTAGAGTGAGCAGGATCAAGATGCAGTCACAGCAGATATCTGGAGAGATTGCGAGAGTGTTGAATGTCAGCATTCTGAATTATACATGCTAAATGTAAGGGCTAATGGAGGGGTGTGTGTGTGTACGCGCATGTTTTAGTGGTTTTGTGATCCTACAGGACGGCACTCACTCTCTCACCTATTAAAATACTGATACACACATATATAGAAGAGTGTCCATGAATCTCCGCCCTGGTCACACTCTTCAACCTCTAAGTATGATGTCACCAAAGGTCATGTGACTCCAATTCCTCATTAGTCGCTTTGAACACCATAGCAACAGGTGGGATAGAAACTGTAGTTACAGCAATGTGGTGCAGTTTCTGTTCTAACTAGGTACGTATTTTCATATTAGGCACATATGTCAGCCAAAAAGCGCAAATTTGATGGGCTCCGTTTCTGAAAATTAATACAGCAGATCCAAGAGAATTATTTTCTGTTTTGGAGTGTTGGTTCAGCAGGCTATAAACACACAGCGCTTTACTCTGGCGCTACGTCTGAACCCGAGGAACTCGCCTTGGGGAAAAAGCAGTCATTCACTTATGAAAAAAATGCACTAAATTACCAAGGGAGGGTATTAATTAAAAAATGGTGCTGCCATTTAGAAAGATGTTTTGGACATTTAATATAAAATTACAGTATTTCTCAATTTTTTTTTCGCTTCTTGGGAAGGGAATAACAATCACTATGACCTTGTTTATGCTCAGTTGCTTCGTGAGTAACAGGATAGTATCTGTAATATAAGGATTATCATCCACATCAAAATGCAGATTCATGCAACCAAGTTGCATTTAAAGCATTTACTGCCTTTCTGATAAATGGAACCACTTCCGAAGCTTCTTTTTGACGTGCTAGTATATGTGTACCGGTTTCAGCAAACCATGTAGTAATTTTGATGTTCTACACCATGAATCCTATAAGTCCATAAGTCACCATAGCAACATTGCGAGTCCGTTTACGTGGAGGGCCTCGGAAAACTCCGTCGGAATCTTATTTTTTAAATATTTAAATGAGGATTCCATGACGTAACCAACTTGGATAGTGTTCATTGAAGTGCTTTAATACAACGTTCACGATTAAAATTTCTCAGCCCTGTTGAAAGATTAGGCAGATTTTGGCCAAAATTGAAGATTTGAACTATTTTACCTACCGCACCTGATTGGCCAGAGCGCAAAACTAACCTGTGCGACTTAATACCTGACGGTCACAAATGAGAAATTATTTAACGAGCTCGCCGGCCAGTAAAAACTCCACAATGTTCTGCCCAGTTCTATGTTGCTTTTTTCTTTAGCTAGTTCAGTGCATCCTTACAGACACACAGTCACCTTGCTTGTGTCTGTATTAATAGACTTTACTAGCTAAATATCTTAAAAAAAAAAAAAAAAACAACTTCAAAAATTCTTTGTTAGACTATGTTTGATTATTCTTAAAGTTTTTTTTATCTTTTTCTGGTTGTTGAACGAAAAAAGCTAGTGATGGCTAGCCTGCTTACTTGGTTTACTTTCACCGGTTTACTTAGCAAATATGAATAAAAAAACGAATAGCGTGGAAATGTAATCTTATAATCTAGCTGGGCCACTATTGCTTCTGACGAAAACATTCTGCATTTCAATATCCAGCCAACAACCAGTAGGCGGCTTCGTTCTATTTTTAGAGCAAATGTAATGACTAATGAGGGTGAGATATGAAGTTAGTGTAGTGATGCTTTGCACACGGAGGAGGAGTCCTGCTAATCCAACACGGTGAATTATTGAACGCTCTCCTTACTCCTGAGAGAAGGGCTAAATGAAATATGCATGACGATGGAGAGGGAATTGAGAAACGGGGAAAGAAACGGGGAGAGAGTGATCATAGTGCACAGGAGGAGATATGGGTTGATAAAGAGATGTGGTGATATAAATGGAGACTGAGGCAAATCCATTAGCTCACTGAATAGTGGGGCATAAGGACAGAGGACAACGCATTTAATGCGAGGAGAACAGAAGAAGTGATTCGAAGAGATTCTAGTGAGTCAGAAATGGATAGTGGGAAAAAAACTAGATGTGGAAGTCAACCATGGGGCTATAAAGCAAGGCTGGAGTGAGAGAGCATGACTAAGACAGAGGACTTCATGATGATTTCATTTGGCTACAGGATCGGCCATAAAATCACGGCCCTTGGCCGGACGCTCTGTGTTTGCCGTAATTGAATGACGGACTGGGTTTGGAGATGAGTGTGCGCTTTTTAACTATAATCACATCAAGGAAGTTTGTCTCATAGAGAGTCTGGAGTTGAAGCAAGTAAACGGTTAACATACTCTCACTCATGCCAAAACAGTTTTCAGCTCCTCTCTCAATTCCACTTCCATCCCTCACCGTCCATCTTCACGCATGAGCAACTGCAGACGGGACACCAAGCAGTCCATCAAACAGCCGAACCGAGGATTCGTATCGATTGTTTTTTGTGTGTTTGCGTGAGTCGTGATGGAATATCAATTCCATGGTGTGGGCTGGGGTTGCTGTTTGTGTGCATGAATGGCTCATCCGACAGTCCTGCTGTGTGAGCCACCTGTTAACTGTGAGAGAAAGGTTTCTGCACATTAACTGTGAATCCATTGTGAATACTTGGCGTGTGTGCGAATTATGTAATTCTTGAACTTTTGGGAATTTTTAGGATTTTGGCAACTCAAGCGGAGGTGACGATCCACAGCAGGGGTGTTTGTCTACAATTTGCGAAGTTCTGCACTCAGAAACATTCAGTATGTGGTCAGACAGATTTAAGAGAATATATTATGTGTAGTTTATATCATAATGAGCGTGATCAGTTCAGGTAGTATTAAGGTAATCCAATTACATTAAGAAATCATGAGAATGTTGCTGAATAGTAGGGATCCGGGTTCGATCCTCTGCTAAAGCAAGTGTGTGGAGTTAGATTTTTTTTTTTCAGGCCGCTGAAAATACATGATCAAATCACGCTGGTTGCATGAAAACACATTTTGTTAACGCAATTAAATCAGGTGGAACCATTGTACACATTTGAATCAAGTAAATGCGATGAGCTCTTTTTCAGTGTCGCTACATAAACACACAAAGGACAGCAAACATGGCAGAATGGTGACTGAAGTTACTTTTTAATGCTTAACCTTTATTTAGATCTTTTGAATTTGACAATGGGAGAATATTTCTATGTCCAATTATCATCAGTTCTATAATCAGACTAGAAAGGGTAAATAAACTGAAAATAGTATGGACGTCTTTGAAAACTTTGAAAACAAGCTAGCCAGTCTCTGGTCCAAAGATGTACTACAGAAGCTGTGGTGATTTATGTTTAGAAAACTAGACTCGCTGGACTAACGTCGATTTTCTATGGCTTCACTGTTTGCATGGACTTGTTTTTTTTACACTCCTGCAGAACCCTTGTGTGAAGGTCCACCAGGCTTTCCGAACATTAACCAGTTTACAATTTTAATTTGCTTATCAAGTCTACATAATGTCCACACTGTGATCAGTTCAACTTGAAGTTGTTTTTTGTGGTATAGAACACTCTCATGCACTTATACATGCACGTCTCAACACTAAGTCCATTCATTCATCTTCAGTAAGCACTTTATCCTGGTCACTGTGGATCTGGAGTTTATCCCGGGAACACTACATAAGACGAAAATACACCCTGGATGGAATGTCCATCCTCAACACTAACAATATCCTATTCATTCACATGGGACGTCTTGATTTTTAATACACTACCATGCTGACATTTAACATGATGAAAAACATCAATTAGTTAGCCATTACACTGCTTAAACACTGTACATTTTAATTTCATGCCGCCTTCACTTTAATGATCCTCCTTTCCTGCTGTGACAGCAATAAATAACTTTTTTTCTCCCCTACTGAGATGTAGATACAGACTCCACGCCCTCACCGAGACGAGCCTCAATGCAAAAGCCCCACGCTGATCCCTTTCAGCATGTCTTTAAAGGTGGGGTCTGCAGTTTTTAAGGTCAGCTGGTCTAGAGTCAGAACGCCTTTTTTTTTAACCTTTGATGAAGTTCTCCTGACATTCCTGTAGAAGTCAATGCAATACCTCTGGTCTATTTTGCAGTCTGCAGTTGCATGATAAACGTCAGGGTCTACATCATCCAACAACCCAGAACAAAGATTTGTCAGTCATGGAGTCTGTGTATTTAATAAGCACCCCGTTGTAGATTAGCATTCACTCAAGAACAGTGACTGGGTTGAATTTTGAGTTGAGATGATGAAATCATTAACTATTGATTTAAGTTTTCCAGGTCGTTTCATTTAGAACTAATGATGCCCCATGGATATGCCAAAGAAGTGACCTATAACTTTTTTCACTAAGCAGACAGAATTTAACTGGGTGCGTTTTATATTCCAGAGGAACTTATAGTCGGGAAAATGTGGCATTTTGATTTCTTGCACCATGTTCTAACTATTTAAATATGCTAGAATTACAGTTTACACATTTTGGCAGGATGAATATTTAATGTTTTCATGCTGTGCCATATACATTATCAGCGAAAGTAGAGAGTTTAGTATAGGAGTTTAAATAGGGTTGTATTTAATGTAGTAATGAGAAGATTACATAGAAGAGGCTAAAGAGATGTTCTTTATTATGTTGAAAGTTTAACCGATCACCAGTTTTATTAAATTGTTTATTAATGATATCAGATATACAATATTGGGGGTCACACAGTGCCACTGTTTGTGTCTGTATCTGCATTTGTTTAGTGATCCAAATATACTGTACATATCTGTTCATATTATTTCTTTTTTGAAGCTACGACTATGCCCCATGCTGCCCAAGGCACAGCGTGTGGTCCGAGCATGCTTGGTGCACTGGTGTTAACCTGTTTCACATGCAAAACTGCATCTCCCTTGTCCAAGGCTCAAACGTTTTATCCTAGTTCCCAAAACATTTACCAAGATAACAGATGTATGTGCACATCTGACCATCAGAACCAGATGTGCTTGATGAAAATTCCCTAAACAATGGGTTGGTCTGTCCTTTGCTGATGTAACAGCCATTATTCTTCTGGGAAAGTTTTCCACTAGATTTTGGAGTGACATTGTGGGGATTTGCCCATTCAGCCACAAGACCAGTAGTAAGGTTGGGCAAGAAGGTCTGGGTTCCACACAGACTATAGGATCTGTGTAGACACCTCAAGTTCTTCTACTCCAGCCTTGGCAAACCATGTCCTCATGGAGCTCACTTTGTGTACTGTCGTGTTCCACTAAAGATAAATTCAGCTTTGTGGCAATATTTTGGGGAAGGAGCGCTTATGGGTGTGAGGGTCAGGTGTTCACAAACTTTTGGCTATATAGTGTAGCTATCAGTTTGGGAAGTGTTATCTTCTCAGGAAACTACAAACTCAAGCACGTAGTGAATGTGTTCCAACAGTCAAAGACAGAGAAGGGAGAAGTGCCATAAACCCAAGCCTACATATAGATACAGTAGATTAATCTGTAGGGAGTGAATGAATGCATGTAAAATAGGTCAGTAAAAGTTTCCAAATATAAGAGAATTCACCAGTTGGGATGCAGCATTGAAGTATTTCAATATAACGGAAAGCAGTGAAGTAATTCACTAATCATATAAAAATCATTCTTTAGTAGTTTACCGACACATCTGAGAGAAATGTGGCTAATCTAATCTTAATTTTGTTGCCGGTCTCACTATACTTTTACATCCGTATGACCCAGTTGCCTGGTTAGCGTTCTCATCGCTTTAACCAGCTGAAATAAATGTCTACCTCGTGCTCTTTTTTTATTCAAAGCACCCATACTCGAATGTTATATAAAGAGAAAAGATAAAATCTTTGCCTAAAGATAAAAAAAACAGACCTTACAAAGAAAAGCATAGCGAAGTGCAGAGCAGATCGAGAAAATGAGTGTAAAATAATAATAATAATAATAAAAAAAAATGCCACGAGCAGCAACATGTTGCAATCACGGTATAAACCAAAATGCTACAATGACACTCCTCTGCTGACTGACTAACGATCACTGGCAACAGTATAGGATGAGGAACTGAAAATGATGCTTCATCAGTTTGCATTTACAATAACTCATTTGCATGTCCCAAAATAATGGTTCCGCCAATTTATCCAGAACCAAGAAGTCCAGCCATTGCAGTATTAGAAAGGGGACACCAAGGATATTTGAATGATCAAGTAAAGGCATTCGGTTGGAATTTTATTTTGAAATTGATGCTGTTTTATTGTATGGTTCTATGTAGAACCTTTAACAGTTTGCTCAGAGGGGGAAAAACAAAGGACATTTTAGGGTTCTAGTATTTCTTTTCTTTTCCTGAAATTTCGCCAAAATGCTTTCAGTGTTGAATTGGAAGGTTCTAGTCATAGGTGAATCATGTGCGAGTTGTCAATCAATCACGCTTATTTGAATATTAGGCCACGCCCAGGCAGTTCCCTGATTGGGTGGTTTAGTGTGGTTTTTTTGTGTTTTATCGCATGACTGTCTTGTTTATTGTTTGATTCAAACTTGTCACTTTTTAATTAACACACATTTGGTGTTGGACAATTTACATAATATTTTACATCATGTTTTAATTAAATCTATTAAATCCCTTAGAGCAATCTGACTTTGCTGGTAATCTTGGACTGCTCTGTCCTCTAAGAAATAAAATACATATAATAGGAATAAAACATTGCATGTTATAGGAATATTCAGCGATGGGGAGGTGACGGCCCAATGCGACTGTCCTGAAAACTTTGCTGTGTTGGAAAACTTTATGACTTTGTCCCAAGGTACACTGGAGACTCTTTTCAAAAATGCTAAACAGTAAACATCACATTGAGAACTTCAATATATCAACAACAACAACGGACTACTGTCCAAACTGCTATGAAAGAAAATGAGAAGTCAATAGCATTGTGGTATAAGATAGGTTAACACGTTGACAGGTGTCTTATTCTTCAGCAAGCTAGCGTCATCTTTTGCAGGCTACACACGGTCATTGAAGGACGCTTGCCGAAAAGTGATCTCAATCTCCGTCACACTCGACCGAGTCACTGCCGGCTCGTGTCTGTCTGATCCATGGGGAGGAAGGGAAAAAAAAAGAGAGCGAGAACAGATCTTTATTGTCCTGCCACTAACACAATAAAGGGGCTATTACAACAGCAGAATGCCAGTTTAATTGCAGCCAGTCAGAGTAAAACTTCTGCTGACAGGAAGAGAGCATGTGAGGTGAAGACAGAAAGTGGTGAGGATAAATGACACTTTGCGTGAAGCTGTTAATAATTGATCCCTTCATCTAGAATCTGCACTGCACATCCTGCAGATACTTTTTCACAGGGAAAAACGCCAAAAAGCCTGCACTTCTAAAGCCTGCCAATGCTTCCCTTGGTATTTCAGTAGGGCGATGCTGCTTGGCAGTGCCAGCCTACCAATTAGCCATTAGACTGAGCTTTTCTTTTTATTCTCAGAGAGAAGTTTAGTTGGAACTCTTGTTCTACAACACATGCCATGAAACGGTACAATCAGACCCGTGTTTATGCCGAGGGCTGGATTTGAGTTGGGCGCAAGGGGGTGCCAGTCAGGATCATCCCTGCTTGTAAAACTGGTTTTCTCTTCATCTCTTTATCATCAGACCAGAATATCACTCACACTGGGAATTCTTCGGATCAAACCAACAGATAGAGTTGAAGCAAAAAACCTTTCCATCAGATTTTTTTATTGGTGATATAGTGGAACCTTTGGCTCCATTGATTAGGCGTGTATAATTTCTTTTGTACACTTTTCTGGCCGCAAGCTTCAGGATCTTGAAATCAATGCAGCAAACTTCATTGTACCAGTTCTTCTGAAAGCCACTGTGTTTCTCATCACTTACAGAGTGATTTGAGATATTTCGATCTCTGCTAATGGTTAGATGACTCTATAGTGGCTTCCTGAGTATTGGGGCACACTCATATTGTCGTAAAAGCTATATCCATTACAGACTGGCAAAAGCTGATGGGTGTGTGGTGATGCAATGTCTGTTTGTATTAGCAAGATGAGAGTGTAATGCCCCTTTTACGCCGGATGGCCTGTACATATCTAGGCTTGCAGAAGCAAAATACCCGAGAACAATGACTGCGTGATAATTAAAATTGGTGCCATATCCAAACAGATGGCAGGTATCTCATTGACTTGTTGCCACGGTGTCAGACGAAATGGTTGAGACATGCTTTGAAGAAATAGTTTTTCCTAGAGTGGTTGCTGTATATAATATCTGTGTGCAGACTTCAAAAAATCAGCCAGATGACTGATCCCAGAAGGCAGCCTTCATATTAACATTCAATTTGGACATGATTGGATGCCTTCCAGGCTGCATTTTTTTTTTTTTTTTATGTTTCAGATGTATTTAAAGCATCAGCAATCAAAGAGATGTCATTTAGCGATGGAGTGACAATTGAGCTACTGGCGTCATCACATTTTCAGAAATAACTTCAACAAAACAAAATGTCAGCGTTGGTAAAGATGTTGATTTCTGTCTTTCATGTTTCAGGATTATCCCCAGCACAATATCATTACAAGCAGATATCCCTGCTTATCATTATAGACATTAGGAGATGAGCTCAGTGTTTGAACAGGTGAGACTTCTGGGAGATTTTTTGGCAGCGCTTTGTTTCTTTTGACCTTTTTATAAGTGTGAAACGCAGTGTGAAATAGAAATCAGGCCATGCAGGGCTGGACCAAATTCCACCTTCCTCACACAGTCTGGTTTTCATGAATGAATTGCAAGAGGCTTCCAGAACGTGATTCGGTTTGTGTCATTTTAAACATGGGCGAGGAGTGAAACTAAGGAGGTGTGGTGGCCGAGGTGAATGCAACCTCCATGAGAATTCTCCTCTGAGATGGCCTTGACTTGGGCCTGATTGAGGGATTATCTTCCCATCGCTCAGAAGGAGAGAGGAAAAACAGAGTGAGATCAGGTTAAGCACAACGGAAGGGCTGTGTGTGTGTGTGTGTGTGTGTGTGTGTGTGTGTGTGTGTGTGTGTGTGTGTGTGTGTGCATTTTTAGAGGCAGCAAACATGTAGTTCTCATTTGAAGGGATTGGGAAACTAAACTGGAGTAAAATAAGGGTAAAAGGGATGAAGTAAAATAAAGGTCAATCCTAGAAGAAAACCTACCCTAAGAATACCATCAGTCTACTCAGGAGTGGTTCAAAACCAAGACCCTGACTGTATTAGAGTATTAAATTGATTGAGAATCTGTGGCAAAACTTGAAAACTGCTGTTGACCAATGGCCGCCATCCAATCTGATTTTCCAAGAAGAAAGAGGAACTAATATCAGGATCCAGATGTTCAAAGCTGATAGTGACATACAGTATCTCAGGTGCTGAATTGCTGCCAAATGCAATTTTTACAAAGTATTGATCCGGGAGGTGAATACTTATGCAACCAACAAATGTCTATGTTTTTTGTTTGAAGATAAAAATATTTTACACATTCAAATATTAGATATTTCGTGTAAAAAACACAGTTGAGTTCATTTCAGTTCCCGGTTGTAAAAATTCAAGGGGGGGTGAATACTTATGCAAGGTACTGTATGGAGAGAGAGGGATGGGACAGGAAGGGAGGGGAATGGAAAAGAGAAACGGAATGACAGGAAAATGGGTCAGAGTGAATGAGTGAGAAAAAGGAAAAGCAAAAGTGAAAACAATGAGGAGTGACAGGGAAAGAGACATGACATTCTTGTGTATGCTCATGTACTCTTTGGATAACACACACACACACACACACACACACACACACACATATACACATGTTCACACACACGTGCTGTGCCCTTGTCTCTCTGGTGCTAGCCTGTCTCTCCATGTTGCATGTCTGTCTCTCTGTGGTGCCCATATGTCTCTTTCTACCATCTTTCTTTGTCTTGCGCTGCCTGTCTCATGCCATTGCCTGTCTGTCTCTCTCCAGTGGCTGTCTGTCTCTCTCTTATACCAGTCTACTTGACTTGGTACATACAGCTGTTTATTCTTCCTGCCTCCTTCAGCTGATTACCAGGACCTTCATCTGAGCTCCTTCTCTAATTAAGCAGGCAGTGACTAAGCCTGCTTTGTTTGTGTCCCTGCTAAGGCGGGCAACAAATTGATTGCGCTGTGTGAAGGCGGAGCAGCAGGGTGTGTGTGTGTGTGTGTCTGGATTCTGTCAGTCATCATTGTTCCCTCTCTGTTTCTCTCTTTCCCACACAAGTTCCAGTCGTGCGGTAGAGACAGAGGTGGTGGAAGCTCATGTCCAACCTCAAAGCACTATTTTTTTAACCACCATTTTGGTCAGTGATGGAAATATACACATGCAAACATTCATGCAAACATTCTTCACACTTGCCAACGTTCTTCACAGGTTTAAACAGTAATTAACGACTTCATTTCATTTCATCTTAAAGAGGCAGTTTATGAGGCTATCATGAAGCTTGTTATGATGAAATTGCTAAAACTTGTCTTGCTAAAATAATGCGCTGTAAGACTATACACACAGATTAGTGGCTCTGACTGACTTGTGCACTTTGTCATTTGCCTAAAAGTAAACTTCTCCAAATTTTTCATTGTGTAAATAGCTTCGGTCAAACTTCCCACTCCCTCAGCCATATTGTGAAATTATTATTCTAAAAATGTACTTCCATGGCATCTGCCGTTTCCGAAACATCAGCAAACATGAAACATTTTGTGGAAAATTTCCACTTATGAAGTCATGGACACAAGAAAAGACGGGTGTTCTTATGGACTCTTGTGAACGCGACCACATTTCAATACATCATTCAATACATCAGTCCTGTGACGCAGCCTGAGTAGCAGTTTAAAAATACATTCGGCTGGCTTTGTGTTGCTCTTAGGAAGTAGGTGTTAGCTTTCATCCTTCCTGCTGTTGGGAACTGGCAGGTGACTAGGTTGGTGGTCACAACTTGGAATCAATTTCCCTCTTGTTATCTTTTGTGCTGTGGGTGCTTCACCTTGTGGCTGTTCTTCTTGTTTTATTTTGGAGATTTTGCCTTGTCATCCCTGCACCTGCTTCACTGGAATGGTTAACATCCGCCACCTGTTTTTTCATAAATGCAGAGCCTCTCTTTTCTCTGCGTTCACATCTGTTGCCTCTCTTTCGCTCCCTTTTTTCTTATTAGCCGAGGCATTTCTCATATATAAGCCCATTCCACGCTCGTCAAGCACGTCTACTAGGGCTGTCACCTTCCCTTAAGGGTCAAAGGAGAGTAAGAGATAGAGAGCTCTCTTAGATATGCAGCATAGCTCATGCTCAGTGTGTAATGTGTTTTTCATGACTCTTGGCTGATCCACACTTGTTTGTTTTGTGTCCTTACTCATGTCACTCAACAAATTGTTCCAAATTACGGCATGTTTGTACAAAAGGCTGGAAGAGAGCCGAGCCGGCCTGTTTACCGCATACATGTTCACCCAATCTCGCTGCAGTGAGTGTGTCACCATCCTGACTGGCAGCTCAGATTGAGAGATGATCACTGTTATTAGGTCTTAATACACCACATTATCGTATTTCCGAGGAGTGTGTGAGAGTGGAATGGCACAGTGGCCACTGTGACAGGAATGATGGAGAGTGAAGAGTACGGCCTGGGAGGGAAAACTGGAAGAGGAGGAGATGATGGACTTTTAGCTATACCGTGAGGAGAGGATGAAGTCTTCAAGACTGTGTGTGTGCATTCACGTTGTTGGAGTCTCTGTTGACATCTCAAGGGCCTTACGTGCGGCAGCGTGTATGATTGGTTTCCTGTAGTCCTGACAGCACAGTAAAATAAAGACAGCAGGGTGGTAGAAGAAAGAATGACTGATGCCCACCTCCCATCTGTGGTGGCACTAGATCATTTATTCCTGTCTTTTAATCATCCGATTTTGGTTTCCCTGACTGTTCCCTGTTTAAGTATACACTGGATGTGTTAGTATTTGTGGCATTGTAGAGGTGTGTACACTACCAGTCAATAAACTATAAACGCCATTTTTGTTTAAAAAGTTGGCTGGCAACTGGCTGAGAACCTCATTCCAGACATCTCTATCACCAGTTCCTGGCGTTCACCAGATGTTCCCCAGTCAGCTGTGAGATATAATCTTTCCGTCAGGTCCTGCGTCAGCCTCAGTGGCTCCGACCAGTCAAACTTGCCTGATATTGTACAGCTCTGGAAGGAGGGAGCTTGTAAGAGGTCACCTCTCGACTCTCCTGGATTTCCGAGCTTCTCAACCTTGACTGTATTCATTTGGTGATACCGTAGGTGAGCTTCTGCTTCACCACCACAGGCTGGTACAGGAACTGAAATGCTGCTGCCACTTGACCCACTCTGGGACACAGTCATCATTCCCTTATAATTAGATCTAAAATAAGTACCCCATCCCAGTTTATCAGTCCAAAACGCACTTCCCCAGACCTTTATGCAAAGAGGCATGTTGACCACACAGCCTTGTCGAGGGCCTTCATCATCTCCGACCAAATATCTCTCACCTTAACACCAGAGATTTCAGTCACTGCCTCCTACCTATTCACTGGGTTAAGGATTAGCTCAAAGTGCTCCTTCCACTGCTTAACAGTACCCCAGTGCAGGTCAGTACTCCTGAACACCTTTGCAAAGGTTGCGCATGATCTCATCTCCTCTTTCTGAAGTGAATGGTTTGTCGGAACATCTTTGAAGCCACCTGAATGTCTTTTTCCATGGCTTCTTTAAGGTCCTTTGATACATGAGCTTTTGCTCTTGAAACTGTCTCAACAATCTGATTTGGAAGGCCTCCTTTTTCATCTTGATGGCTTACCTCATCACTGGCATCCATCAGCATGATCTAAGCGCCATAACAGGTACAGACAACCTCACCATTGGTGTCCATCTGTATGATCCAAGGGTTACCGTTATGACAAGCAGCGACAGCCTTACCACTGGTGTCCATCTGCAAGATCCAAGGGTTATCATCGTGACAGACACGGACAACTTGCTACCTACAGCGTCTTGCAGCTCCCTCTATAATTGAGGACTTGATCATGGTCCATTTAGATCTAAACCTGATATTCGATTTCTACTTTTCCCGTGCTGCTGTTGTTTGAGTGTTTTTGCAATCTCATAAAACTGACATTCACTTCCAAGTTATTCTGTGATAATCCTGGATAATTGGCTTAATTTAGGCAAATTGCACAGATATTTCACCTTGTGTGAATTGACTAGCCAGAGCACTTACATGTTTATTAGCAAACCTCCTTGAATAGTACTTATAGGTCTTTTATCCATAAGCTTAACAGCTTTACCTTTCTAGGTGCCTTTAATAAAGCACTCATTTAGAATCCTCTGAGGATCTGAGATGGCAAGTTAATATGTTCTTAGGTATTTGGTGGAGCAGTTGTTTAATATTTTTCGCTGTGTAATTACCGTTCTGGACATTTTTGTTTTGTCTGTGGCAGAAATAGTAATTAAACTTTAATAACACTTATAAGTAAGTGTTCAGAAACATTTGAATCACACCTTCTATTCGATTATCTTATGCATACAGATATTCTTAAATACATAAACATGTGATGACAATATTTCTTTACAGTGTATATTAATATGTTGTAAATTTCACTATTATTACTGTCCTGATGATATTACATCAATATTATTGCGTATTAAGTATCAGAGCCAGACAGGCCTGAAATTTTTAATCAGTATTTCACTAGATTTGACTCGTTTTTCTATGCTATTAATATATCCTATGTGAATGATTATCATGACACATAAACACATCTGTGCCATTAGATGCATGTCTGGTGGCTAGACTGCTTTTCTTCAGAGTGTGCCTTTAAATTTTAAAGGGATTAGCAAAGCAGTGCTGAATGTAAAACAGAGATAGCAGGGCAATGACCTGTTTTCACCCTTTAATCTCTGCCTATCTGTTTATCAGTCTGTCTAACTGTCTATCTGTCCTTCTGTCCGTCCTTCCATCCACTTAGTATATGCAAAGCAGTACGCCATGTGTGACTGCACAAGGGCATACGGATTTACAATTCATGTAAATGCCTGCTCCCAGTGCCACTGTAGTTGTGACTCCTGATTTCATGTGCTTTTTATAGATAATAGGTTCACACATAATGACTCTTTATTCACACTCATTACAGCCAGATGAATTAGTCACTGGAAGAACACATAGGTTAATTAACCTTTAAGTTAGATGACTCATTTTTCTAATGCTGCCATCTGTATAATTGGGCTCTAGACAAATTGCGCAAGTGGATCCAAATGCCTGTTGCAATTTCTTTAGACATGTCCTAGGTACAGTTTCATGAATAAAAGAGATCGTGCACTGCATAAGTAGTTCAAAGCATTTTACCTGCTCATCAATACAACTCGTTAATGATGATGTTATTTTCAGTGTTTGCTTGGTTACAGTTCTTGGTACAGTTGCTAAGTGACTCCCACCTGAGAATTGCTGGATTTATACACGGCAGGCCGAGGCCTGATAAACAACAAAAAAAAAAAACACCACACCACACAATTAGTGTTGAAACGAGATGTTCCTCCTATGTGTACTAACTCTCTCTGGGTCCCTCGCACAACACTCTTAGATTAACCCAGTCGCACAGCACTGCTAACGATGGGAGAATGTGTCACCAAGCTTGGGAATGGAATGCATGTGGGAATGGACAAGAGCAGAAATGATGAGGTCTTGTTTGCCAGAAAGTGCTTCTTTAGGCACGGTGGCCTCAATAAACAAGCACTTATGTCATGCATCATGCGCAAGGTTAATTTCGGAGGCTAAGCTTGGGTGATGTAATGATTTTATTATCCCTACATGATACTACACGCAACATTTACTCATACTATATTGTTTTACCAGACATGCATTTTGCGTAGGAGACCTGCAGTTTATCTCTGGAGGTACGCTTATGTGAGTTATTACTCGTATATATGTCAAAAGACCAACATCTTTTTCTTAATACCAGTCCAACTTCAGTCTTGGTCTTGGATGCACAAAGGTGGACTAAACTGCTAAATATGGGTCGTGTCACCACAAAATGAATTCAGTGTTGCAAAAGCTTGTACAGCGATTTGAAATGAGAGTGCCTACAAATGACCCACATATCATTTTGCTAATTTTGCTCATTGCTGCGACTAATTGAACAAATCATTGATTATCTTAAAGATAATCAACTGTAGATTTGGAATAGCGGATAAACGTGTTTTTTTTTTTTTTTTTGACCAATTGGAATCATTTTGTGTTGACACAAATATACAGTATATATGTTATATAGCTACACCGGAGATCCTTTGCGCTAAAGATACTTGTACAGCCTGTATTACTAAACAAGGTTGACAATTGCTAGTCCTATGTGAAGCTAGAGCTCATTATACAGTTCACGTTTTACAGATTTCACTGAAATTCCTGAAAGATTCCTGATAAAGTTGTCTCCTCTATTTTGATGCTACTGGATGATGGCAGCGCAAACAGTCGTGACCTGGACGTGGATTTGCATTTGAAGCTTAATTGTTGCAGTAGTGCTGAAAGTGATACCTTAAACAACGGAGACTGATAGATGAGAGTGAACAAATGGGTTAGGTTGCGGCGTGCGAGCTAATATAACCTGTTGGCCGACCATTTGCATCAGCACGGAGTCATCGTTACACTTTTCTGATTAATTATCTTCTTAATCACCATTTTGTACCTGATCATCTTTCTAATCATGTAGGAGCTGAACAAGTAGAAGCAGAGAAAATGTCTATGTCTGTGTTTTTCCGGCAGAAGATAAAAAGAAGGCCCAGAGCCCAGACTTTCCAGTAATTCGTGCTCTGATGACTTTTCAGCACACAAGGTCTCGAGGGCTGTGATGTGCTGTGATTGCTGCTGATTAAAAGTGGTGGAGGCATTAAGCTGCAAGATCAAAGTCTGTTTCAGAAGTTTGGAGAGCTTCTATTTCTTGTTTGGAAAAGAGATTTGCAGTCGTAGTGCGTTGAGCATTGCGGCACTGCCATCCAGTAATGCACGGCTGTCTGAGGTTTCACACTATTGTAGGAAGATTTGAGTTTGAATCGGTACCATAGCTTCCCTGTCAGGTCAAACCAGTCTAGTCATAGTCTCTCGTAGACCTGCGGAGACGCTCAATTGGTGTTTTTGTTTTCACACCTTCCTGTATAACTTCTAGAGACTAGTGTGTGAAAATCAGCTGTTTCTGTCTGGCACCGGCAATCGTGCCATGGTCAAAGGTTATTGAGATCACATTCGGAATATTCATATGACTATTACTTGAAGCTCTTGACATGATTGGCTGATTGGATAATTGAATGAAAGAGCATGTGTACAGGGGTTCCTAATAAAGTGGTCAGTGACTCATACCGCATACGTCATTTATTATATTATGCCCTTCTGTTTTTGGCAGGAGAAAAAAATCTGAATAACATAGCCTTCTTTACTGCCTTCTTTACTGCCTTCGGGTAGGGTGAGGAATACTTAGCAACTCCGCTGTCCTGGATTTATACCTTAGATACCGAACGTGCATATCTGTATTATATCTCTCTATCAGGATATAAAAGTAAAAGTCTGCTTTTTTTTTACTCGCTTGGTTAGGGCCTGTCCTATGAGCCTGCTGTGAGTGTAACTATGTTTGCTAGGGTGTAAATCGAGGGGAACCCTGAGGGAAAGCTCTCTAGTTATTTAGGGGATGAAGAAGAAATCAATGCAGGCCGAGTCCTTTGGGATCCACTGACCTGCAGAATGCGCATGACTAACACAGCCACACATCATTTAGGAGCAACGCTTGCTTGACTGCCAGTGATAATCATGTGCACACACACACACACACTCACACATACACACTCACAAACAGTCGGATAAAGCTCAGACTCCAGTGATAGAGTTTTAGTGATATGCAGTTATACAATGTGATCATGAAGGCAAAGTGTCGTTTTCAGCTCCTGTTGATACGTTATTGGATTAAAATATTTCCATCCATTAGGGTCTTCCTGCGAGGAAGCAGCAGGAAAACGTCAATACAGATTTTTTTTTGTGGTTGTTTGAAAAGTCTATAAAAAGTCTCTAACCTCTAGAGCACATAAATCTCCAATTTCCTGAACCGAGCACAATTTCCCCAACAGCATTCGCATCATTTAACATAGTGTTTTCACTTTATTGTACACTCTTTAGAGTTTCATTATTCCCAGGCTGTTAATAGATTTAGATGGTCATTATTAAACTCAAAATCACCTATTCGATGGACGGTGGAGCCTTTAACCTTATTATGAGTGTTGACGTTGTGTAGTTTGTCCACCAGAGTGCACACTACACCTCCACTGTTGGCAGCACATGCTATCACAACAATCAGCTGACCTAAGCAGATTCGAGCAGACTAAGAACGGCGTGTTAAAGAGATGAAGGTATTTAGCTATTTAAAAAAAAGGCAGTTTCAGCTGTCCACATGGCATATATGTACAAATAGTATTTTTCAGTTTGAACTGAAATAATTTTTTGACGTTTCCTGTATAAATAAATGAATAAAGTATCCTAAAGTATTTCATAGTTATATTATATTAACATTTTGCATATATGATGAGTGAGTGACGAAGATGGATTAAACCTTTTTTTTTTTCATTTAGTAGGCTATAACTTGAAAACGCATAACTAATAAATGGGCATGGTTTGAGATGAATAGTTATGTATATACAGTAGGCCTAGTTAAAGTGATTCTGTTGTGTGCATAGTTCAAAATGTTACTTTTTCATGTGCATTTAGGTCTGCTTGACTATTTTTGTACTATTCACAATATTTAATACATTTCTGTTTGAACTGAGGGGTTTATATCGGTCGTTAATATCAGTTATTGGAAATCACATACCTTTTTTATCGTTATCTGCGTCTTTGAATGCCATTCAGGTCAATGCCGTATGTTGTTACCATAGAAACACTAATATGTCAGAATGAGTGCACCCTTTCCAAAATCCTCAAATATCCATATACCAAAAACAATCTGCAACAATTGTAATGTGAAATTAAATATATTTTGCCAAAGTATTTATAATCTTCCATTCCGTTCCATTTTGTTATAGTTATTCCGTATAAAATGGACTCAAAACTGCCTCAGTCGTCTCGTGGGTGGCTGCGAAGGAAAGAAAAATCAGGCATAATTTGTTCAGAACGTCCATGTATGACCTGTGAATGAAGAAAAAGCTTGAGATAGGTTTCGAAGGGATCACTAGTAGTGAATTTGTGCAGGTTTTCCTGCACCGAGCGCCAGCAGGTAATGGTCATGTGCATTCGAATAACAAACAACGACTTCGAATTTTGGGAAGGCTGAGCTTTAATGCAAGTGGAGCGGATAATACTTTCTGACCAATCAGAATCGAGCATTCATTTTGTAGTATGAATCTTAATAATAATTTTTAAACCAACCAAACTGGTTAACGAATGCCACATGGACATGTATTTTAACGTTTCTAAATCTATTTTGTCTAAGCAATGAAAATTCATTAAACACAGCTGGGGAAATGATGGGATTTATTAATCTTGCCTACAATTTCTGGATCCTGATGATCTGATCCTAAGCTGTGTTTGTTTAAAAGTGTGCTGCTGTTTTTGACTTTGGCCTTGAACTTTAATATGGCTTGTGTCAGTACTGTCAATATGTGTGTGTGTGTGTGTGTGTGTGTGTGTGTGTGTGTTTGTTGCACTACCTATTCTCTCTGCGTGAAAGACAGCATTAAACAGACAACCTACACTTAGATGCACTGGCCCACCTATAAATAATGTAAGCTCAGCCTCCGACATGCAAATTCAGCAAGAGGAAAACTGAGGAGGCATTTTCACACTCAGTGACTCAAACGCAGGAGCTGTTTAATATTCAAATCAAACATTTCTCTTTGCCCTTTCCACAACTTTGAAATCAATAAGCTTTAAGAATTTAAGAAGAGACAAGCACTCTCTGTGGACGTGTGTGTACTCACTGTTCGCTGCTCGCGGGCTTATAACTGAAGCTTTGTGGAGTTTGTCAGACGTGTCTTTGTGTATTGAGAGGGAAGCGTGCAGAAAGGCCTCTTGTTTATCATGACCTTGAGAGACACAGTGATGGAATGTGTGTGAAGAGGCAGACGTGATCGAGGAATGAGCAGAGGAAAAGCGTCTCATTCTTCCCTTTTATACTTATAAGGCTTCTGAAAACATACTGAGAGAGATAACATTAGATCTATAATCTTTATTCAGGTAAGGATTAAAGCACTTGGCGAGGTTGCTGTTACAGGAAAATAATCAGCGGTGTGATGCGGCGCAACAAGAATGTTTAAATAACAGAAACGTATCGGCTCGAATGTGCAACGCGGGTCGTTTGGAGACAGCATAGGTGTAGCTTTAACCCAGTTTTACCTAAAGCTATCATCATCATCATCATCATCATCATCTCTACACCTCTTCCTCCTTCTATTAGAGAGCTCGTCAGTGACAAATATAGGCCTAGCTCTGTGTAAAGGGAAAAAAAAGCCGAAGCTGCCAACAGCGAGAGCTATAGATCCATTTTTGCTGCATGGATAAAAACTGAGATTATATCACAAGCATTAAAGCATTAAAATCCACCAGGATCACTCAGGACATCAGAAATATTTCGACAGAAGCATGTTTAATGTATTTCAGGGTGGAGTTTTCCTTTAAGTGTCACTGTTAGACTGCGACTAAAGCTCACGAAAAGAGCGTGTGTTCAGCATTGTAATGTGAAACTCAATATGAACTCTATAAAGTGTGCATTTAAAGGTGCTATAAGAGTGGAGCATGTTCTTTAAGGTGACAGTGACAGTGACAGTGTAAGCATACATTTGCATACGTTATCCAACCCACTGAGTCAGATAAGCCTCCTGCTGTGGTTTGCGTGTGTGTGTGTGTGTGTGTGTGTGTGTGTGTGTGTGTGTGTGTGTGTGTGTGTAAAATCATTTCGTTTTTGTTTTCTCCTCTCTATAGCTCACTCCTGTGTAACAGGACACTTTTGTGTAACAGCCTCAGGCCATTTGGCTGCTGAAGATTGCATATTTGGCAGCAGATATTGGCTGTCTGGTGTAATAGGTGACCTTCACGGCAACCGGTGAATTGACCTGCTCAACCAAATTGACTCAGCTGACCTACATTACGCTTCGCAGTCTAGTAATAGCAGATTAACTGATCAATTCTTTCTTTGCAAACAATGTTTTAAATTTGATGCCACAAAGACAAACGAATCAATGTTTCTGAATCAAAGTGTTTTTTTCCTGTTTAGTCTACTCACTACATCGGTGAAATCACTGTAGTGTACATATAAGTGCATTTCTGGAGTTGGATCAATCATTATTACCTATCCCACTGGGCAAGTGAAAGATGATTAGTGCTTTTGCACATTATGCTGGAAGTAGCTATAAAGGGATGGATGAGGTCAGCAACAATACTCAGAAAGGCTGTGGAAGTCATACAATGCTTGATTGATATTAAGGGGTCCAGTGTGTGCCGTGAAAACATTCCCCACAACATTATACCGCCACCACCAGCCCGAACTGTCGACACAAGTCAGGTCAGGTTCATGGATTCAAATCCTGAGCCTACACATGAAGGACTAAAGTGTTAAATCAGCTCTGAGAGAGTTCATTTTAACACTATGCTGGGGTTCATCGAACATTTCCTATATTGTTCATAATACGACTCAGATGCGGAGTTAAAAATGATCTGACATGAGCTTGGTTTCATATTCTGTAGGAGTTGAATCTCCAACACGTCTCAATGACCCCAACTTTCTGAAGCAATTAATTCCTTTAGTGTTAAACCATACTTGTGTTAATTCAACTCTATATTTATCACTTGCGGGTTAAATCGCCGAGAATTTTGCTGTGTACAATTTGCGTGTTGCAAAAGAGCTCGAGATTCATCAAACCAGGCAACATTTTTTTTTTCTTTGAAAGTGTTTTCCCCCCAATCTTCAGCTTCAGTGCCAAAACGTTCCTAGACAATAATTACATCCATCCATCCATCCATTATCTATAGCGCTTTATCCGTCTGGGTGGCGGGGAAGCTGGAGCCAATCCCAGCATCT
>JAQQZR010000014.1:11646405-11660520 GCA_030068235.1 Notoglanidium macrostoma
CAAACTCCACACAGAAAGGCACCCTGGGTGACCCGGGGATCGAACCCAGGACCTTCTTTCTGTGAGGCGACAGTGCTGACCACCGCACCACCAATAATTATCCATTTTTTTTGCGCCACTCGCGCCACTACAGTTCAAACTCTGCGAACTGTTGCGCTTGAAGATCAATAAAAATAGAGCCAGGGACCATTGCATTACAAAGACCTGTACTCCAAGTAACGGACCCTTGACATTTTTCTATGCCAAGTCATGATGGTTATTTATTTAGTCAAAAATATGTGGAAATAAAATGAGGAAACATGTATTTCGATAAGCAAGAGTTTGTCTGTGAGCCTCATATCTTCTGAATGCATCTGTGTCAACAAAATATTAATCTAATAGTGGAGCATCTTTCCATAATGTCTTTCTAGAAAGACAGCTTAGCCAGGATTTTATCCCACAAAGCACTAATAAAGTACACTGTTGTGTTAACCGTGTGTAATGTTAAAGTTGACAAAACTCACTTTAATATACTTTGTTCGAACAGTAAATAATTGAATCAGGCTGTCCACACGAACACAGTTCTTCCACATTACTGAGCAAAACACAGACAATAGCAATAACTATTAGACAAAAAGCTTCCTGACAAGCCATATTCACTGCCTTGCTCTGTGTGTGTGTGTGTGTGTGTGTGTGTGTGTGTGTGTGTGTGTGTGTGTTCACAGTGGGTGCTGGCATTTGAGATCTTCATCCCGCTGGTCCTTTTCTTCATCTTGCTGGGTCTGCGGCAGAAAAAGCCAGCCATCCCTGTGAAGGAAGGTAAGATGGAGGGCGACGGGATCAAAAAAGGAAAATAAATGGGGAAAAAAAGAAAAAAAAAGAAAAACGGGAAGAGAAAACGTCAGCAAACTGGGTAAATAGGAATCGTCCCAGTGCAAAGCTAAAAAAGGAAGCATCCAGCGTGGCTTGTTGCCCGTTTTGTCCCTGTTTAAGTTCTTTTCCACTTAACTAGCAGAAGTTCCCCGGTAAAAGGGCAACTAAGTGGTGAGGAAGCATTAGCATGGCGCAGAACACTCCCAATATTCCTGTTACAGCAGTCCATAATAGTGCTGATGCTGTGAGTGAATAGGAGAGTGCTCATCTCCGATTGTCTGATGAATGAGTTGAATTGAGCCACTGATGGATAATAGATAATAATCTTACTGTCTTTTTGTATGTGGCCACGCAGCATTATTGGGCAACTTTGTAATCCGCCGTCGATTGCAAAGACGTTTCGGCTTCTGGCACAGTGGTTAGTTGTGTTGCTTCTCAGAGAGCGTCCTCATTAATCTCCATCACCATAGTGTCCTTTTTTTTGTTTCCAATACTGAATGAAATCAAACACCATCTTTTTGTCTTTTCTTGTATTTTTTTTTTTTTTTTTTTTTTGTTCCTTTCTATCATCTGTCCTTTCTTCTGTTTGTCTTTCTGTCTCTCTCTTTCTCTCTGTGTATTCTTCTTTCTTTTTTCCATGGTACATGTTCACTGCATGCTGGACCAGTGTGTAAGTCTAAGCATTGTTTTTTTTTATTCAGTGTTTCTGATTTTTATGAAACTTGTGTGTGCCGTGCTCTCTGTTCTGCATCTAGCCTCTCCGTTTCCTAATTCTGCGTGTCATGGTGTGGGCTCTAATGTGTGTAGCGGTGCACGTCTGTGTGTGTGTGTGTGTGTGTGTGTGTGTGTGTGTGTGTGTGGGGGCTGCTTACTTGGGCGGAATGTGCTGCAGATCCTGTTTCTTATATCAGTGAGAAGTTAATGAACGCGAGGACCATATTACAGAACCGGACACGAATACACGCACGCACTACAGTTCACACATAATACATTAATGAACATATGAATTAACGAACGGGCGGATGATTAAAAAGGTTCAGGGAGGTTTCCTGTCTTTGTGTGCACTAACATGTCAGCATCATTACTTACACGAAGATAATATCTTAAAGGAAAAGTTTGGTAGAAAAAAATGAATTCTGCTAAATTTTCCATTTACCCCGTAGTCGAGTGAGACGGAATGAATTTCCGCACGTCTTGGAGCTTCGCTGCACAATTTCAAAAGCATCCCTTGCCAAACCCTGGGGGAGGTGGGAAATTGTACACGGTGAATTCTTTGGGGCCAAACTTGTCCTTTAAATCTTAAATCTTAATCTCTTCTCACACACTACTGTTTAACCTGTTTAATGGAATTATCCGGCGAGCAGGCTTTTCCTCCGACCGTGTTTGCAGTGTTAATCCTCGGCCAGAGAGGAAGCAGATGTCAGACGGCAGTGTATTAGACCTGAGCTGCATGAGGGCTAGCGTGTCTCACTAGACCAGCCGTCACTGGAACAGGAGAAATATGACACCCACTTGTGTAAACAGAGAGATTTAACTGCACGGGCAGGTGCTGACAGCGAGCGCGCGCCATCTAATTCCAGAACGCCGGAAGGAGGTGACTTACTAGTGGAGAGAGGAAGGAGAAGAGAGAGAACGAGCAGGAGTAGATGCCAGCTCCGCAGGCTGTCTGCTGCAGTATCCAAACACTTTAGAAAAGGAGAGTCAGCAGATTATGTTTAACTTTCCGTACGCTTCTGTCAGTGCCAGCAGTCTTGCGTTGACATCCTGAGGGAGATGCCAAGAGGACCAGCAGCTCGGGCTGAATGTGAAATGGCCATGACATTGTAATGGAAGCTCACATTTCCCTGAGCCATTCATTAAGGGAAAGATCATTAAATCATCAGACCAGTTATGGGCCCCAATTTGGTAATTACAAGATCAGCGTAGGCCACGGGATTGCGTTATCTGTAAATCCTACTCCTAAGCGGGTGCGGTCGATTCTGGATAATTGAATTTTTAGAACTTTTAAGCTGAAGTGATGCGTCTTAAATTGTTCTACCGAATAGAAAAAGTCGAGAATAACTTTAGCAACTTTACATAACACTTATTGGCCATTTCATCATTTCACCATACAGGTCACTTTATAGGCTTCCAAATTTAAACCTCGAATGCTTCACTCGATTTAATATCATTTCTATAGTAACAGCTTACACTGGGTCTCCATGTACACTGATTACAAACATGTCTTCTGTTTTTATTTACATAGCATTTATATGGCATTTTTGGAAATAGTCTCCGGTTTTCCAACTCAATTTTAGGACAGCAGGCTTCCTGGTTTTTTGGGAACATTACAAGCAGCAATCTTTGTATTATTAAATTCAAGAGCGAGAAGCGATGGAGGCTGGTGGGCGGAAGACTGTTATAATGTAAGTTAACTTGTTTTAAACGCTCGACAAATATAAACGTAAGACAGGTTGTTTATTTAATAACTAAAAATTGTAATCGACGCCAGGTCACTACGGTAATAGTGAAATAAAAGTGATGCGAAGGTTTTTACATGTACAGTACAGCGTCACGACAGGCTCGATTTTCCATCATTGTGTTCACAAAAGGAACAACCAATGAGGGCGTCGGTTGTGGAGACGTCATCACACTGCCGCAGGCATGGCGGAGTCTCTCCTTCATTTTGTGCCTCAAAACCCAAAGCTTGTTCGACAAGAGCAACACAAATTGACAGTGATTGTTTACATGAAATTGCAATTGAAACTCAGCCTCTTCAGGTGTCTCAGACAACTCCTCAAATTATCCCAAGGACATCCTGAAGTAGGAAGTAGGTCCGAAAGCGGCTGTGAGAGTTTCAACTCCTGAACCAAGCAGTGAAACTCCTCACACTCTCACCTACTTCTCAGGACAGGATGTGTCCGATTTTTCTGTTCATTTTTGTGTTTGCACCAGCTCATCATCCATGTCAACTCCATGCCCATTAACTTATTTTTTTGGAATTCTTGCATAAGTGTCGTATTTAAGGTGAATATTAATGTCGGGTTACATTTTTTCACCCTTTTTTATCGTTTACACGCGTTGCCTGTATGTGTAAAGACCTTAAGGACGTGCTGTTATTGGAAAATCATGTTATTTGGGACGGCAACAGTAACCGGCCTACGTCACACCACAACAATGTTGTTGATTATTTTCCCTTTACAGCACACTTCATCATGTATTATTCCTTCCTTAGAGTCGACCTATCCTATTTGTCAGCCCCCTCTACCCTGTCCAGCAAACGAAAGAGACCACCATCATGGTGTGATGGCTCTTTCTCAGCACACTAATTATACTGCCATTGTGCACATACAGAGTGACCTGTTACTTCAGAGTACGGCCAGTGTGTGTCGATACAAGCTACCTCAAGTTTACAGGAGCTTTATATAGATCTGTCAAAATGTAGGGTGTAGTGTGTGCGAAACATACCAACACTAATATTTCTGTGTTCCAGTGAAAGACAGCTCTTTTGTGTGTGTGTGTGTGTGTGTGTGTGTGTGTGTTAGAAAAGGGGCCTTTAAAGCTAGTTTGCCTAATACATTCTGACCTGACATCTGAAACCTTCCCTGGCCTCCTGACTGTTTTTCTGAGCTGTGACCGTTCCCTCTCTCTTTCTCTTGTTGTGATTCTCATTGCTTTGGTTTGATTTGATTTCTTACCTCTTCTGCCCATTCCACCCATTTCTCCTCGCCTGTCTTCGCCCCGACACCATTTTTTCTGCCACTTCATGCTTATTTGCAATGACCTCTCTCTAACCTACCCATACTCTCTCCTCGTCCTTTCCGACATTAACATCTTGATTAATTAAACCCTACTAATCACCATCTCCACTGGACCCGCTATCACCATCCCCATCCATTCCCTGGCGCTCCCGTTATCCTCGTTTCAACGCGGCGTGGCGTGATCAGCCTTCTACAGCGCCGCCCCGCTGACCTCGGCGGGCATCATTCCCATCATGCAGTCCCTGTGTCCGGATGGCCAGCGAGACGAGTTCGGATTCCTGCAGTACAAAAACTCCACGTGAGTCAAAAGACTTAATGCTCTAACAGTGTATCTCTTTCTCCCACCTTTAAAGACTCCCACTGTGTCTGGAGCACCTAACAGCAGTCCTCATTAGCACCTGTAATCGTGTGTGTATAAGCAGTGAGCCTGTGTAATGAACCTCTCACTACGACTTCAGCTCTGAACCCTAATGATGTATTGGTTTATAACGGATCTGTAACTAACCATGGCACTTCCTTAGGCTTTTTTTTTTTCCCATCTCGGAAAAACTCTCCGGTCTTTTCTTTTACTTCATGGGTATCTTCTATCAAAGCCTTGTTTGTTTAAATCCCCCTTTAGCGTGACTCAGTTGTTGGAGCGGATCGGGGAGGTGGTGGAGCAGAATCACTTGTTCACGTCAGACGGCCCGACTCTCGGGGAGGAACTGGAGTCGCTACAGCAGCACCTGGAGAGTCTCAGCTCGGCCCAGAGTCCCTTAGAGAACAGCTTCAACACCAGCCACGGTCTGGAGATACACGCTCGTACATCCTCACACCCACACACATTCTAACACTGCACATTCAAAAACAAAAACGCGGCCTAAATGCAAATCAGAAGGCAATTGCAGCGGTCATAGTGACCATCAAATCAAGTGTTTAAATTATGTATTCATGCTTGAGCTGTGGAGCCTGAAACGCTGCTGTTTCTGATTCCAGGCTTCACTCTAGGCAGCGTCGTAAAGAATCCGACTCACTTCCAGCAGTTCCTCATCCGAAATCTCTCCCTGTCCAACGACACTGCCAGCCTGCTTCTCTCGTCCCCCGTCAACCTCAAAGAGGTTTGTAACGCATCCCGTCTTCAAATTCAGCGCACTCTTCTTTAAAGCTCCCAGGACACCCCTGTTCTCACCTGCTCTCTTTAAGACGAGGCACATCCTCCACATTGCAATACCTATTGTGTTTTGTGACAGCAGAACGCGAGCGTGCTAATGGCACTGGCTAATGTTGTGAACTTCAGCTCTTTGCCTATTATGTGCTAAGCTGATGTGCTTACTTGGAATGTCAGGAGCACCTATGCTGTACCATCAGCACAATTCAAGCAACTCCTCCACACTCAAACTGGAATAAAAATAACCCGGAGGCAGTAAATTTAACCTACAGTTTTTTTCACCCTGCTGCAGAATGTGAAACTTTTTGGCTTGCAGTAGTTGAATATATTTATACGCGTAATAATATAATTTATTAATATATTTCTTCAAGGTGGTTTTTGGGCCACTTTTTGGTAAATCGTTTAAAATGCCATTTAGAATGCAAACGACTTTTCTATAATGCATAGCATTGTAGAGTAGATGCCAAGGGCAGATGCAATGGTATATGTAAAAAGTATAGTAGACCAAAAAACCTGTAAGACCAAAAAATATAGGTAACAGCCAGCTTCAGAATTATTGGCACCCTTGTTGAAGATTTTGTACATTATGTAACCTTCCTTACCCAACATAATAGCACTGAGTCTTCCTTTGTAATGCTGGATGAGATCGCTCCTCAACACAGAATCTCTCCACATCCTCCAGTCATCTCTTGTGGATTCTCTTGGTTTTCAGTGGGGTTCAGGTCAGAGGACTGGAATAGCCAGGCTGATAGCTTGACTCTGTGCTCATTAAACTGTTAAACCTTTTTATCTGGACATATGTTTTGGATCCTTGTCCAGCTGGAAGATTCAACCGTGAGCTGGTTGGCAGAAACTGCTTTTTATATCGTATCTCCATGGAGCCCATGATGCCATGTATCCTCTTGTTCCCAGAACCTTCGGGGGCAGCCCGAGAACATCAGACATATGATCCTGTACCACACGTAACGGAGGGGAATACGTTCTTTTTTTACATGACTATCCCTTTTATGTGTGACAAACCCACCCCGAGTGTTTGTTGCTTTATTTTTGTTCCATCTGACCCCAGAACCCCATTTCATTCAGTTTACGGTAACATCTATCAGGGACGTGCTCACACTTTCTTGATAAACGAAAAGACTTTTTTTAAATCCTGGTTTCAATTCACCTTCCAAATAATATGTTGCCATGGATATTGGGTCTAATTGACTTGGTGACCCTGACATGTTAGCATCTTCAAATTCGTGATCTTTGGAGAAATTCTACAGCTCAGGTTGTTTTTTTTTGCTCTAACAGTAGATATATGTCATTTTAATATTTATTGCCTGATTTACGAAGGTCAGCAACCTTTTGTCTCGTTTCCTTTGTGTATCCTCTAATCTTCCCTATTGTTAAGGAATGACTAAGGGAAATTGCCCTCTGCGTCAGCTAATATTTATAACCAAGCGAAAGAGGAATTCATGGATGATCGCGTAAGAGTTTCGATTAAGGGTCTCTTATTTTCTCAGAACAAGGCTGTCCAGACATTTTTCACAGGGGGCCAGATTAGAGCTCCTACAAATACCTGAGGGCAGGAAATTGTTAAATACTTATATATATGTCTACTGTAGTCTATTGGAATTAAACAATGAATATGAGCTCAAACTGCAGACTTTCTGCTTTAATACGAACATTTTTACATTTAAAACAGGTGAACAGTGTAGTAATTATAGCAATTTGTATAGGAAGTCCTCCCTGTTTTAGAGACCAAAAATAACTGGACAAACTAACATAACCATGCATTAGATTGTCTTGGTTGCAAATTCACTTTAGTTAAGGACTCATTCAAGAATTCACAAAAGGTTTTCCATGCTTTGGGGTTTCCAGCTCTTTTGACGTTGCCCACTCTTACTCTTAACTTTGCACTAAGCCAAGACTAAATATCATTCAGTAAATTCTCTTTCAGGTAGAGTCAGAGCAAGAAAGGCTACTTCTTTAGTCTTCTTCTTTGTGCGAAGTTAGTAATTTCTGGTGTGCTTCATGAGACAGTGACTCCTAGAGGAGACGGACACCTTACACACAAGTGTAAATGCTTCACCAGCTGTGACCATCGACACCACAGCTATGGCGTAGAATCGACCCGAAGTATAAACCAGCCTTAAGTTTTTTCACCAGAATTTAAGCTAACCGTATTAACAAAGCCTGCTGCCACCGTCAGGTCAAAGGGAAAATTGCAACATGTTGGCCAAAGGGCCACCTATTTTAAATTATAAGAGAGAAGCTGCAGACCTGTTAACATCTCTCTGCATTGCATTTTGCTGTGTGGACCGACACTGGACTCCCTTGTCTTAGAATAAATATACGTCGATAAAGTGTTTTCTTTTCTTTTTTTTTGCTAAATTAAGGCTTAACCATTTTTACCAAGGGTGCCAATAATTCTTAAGCTGTCTGTACATGTGTAGGCAGTGTGTTACCTGAATTTCTCACTCCTCACCACTCTTATTTTAATTTCCTTTTCTGAAAATGTCATTAGTAGTCATTGGCAGTGTGGTGTCCCAAGCCAGACATCTGGTATGTTTCATCAATAAACATAGTCAAAAACTGCCTACTTTCACATAAAGAAGCAATTTCTCTGGCATGGCAGATGACCAAGCATAGACCTCTCACATAGTCCTTCGACAAACACACAAGATTATCTTTTTTACTCACTACTCAAGGGCTTAAAGCAAAACTCATTAATGACTTTTAAAGACAGGATTCTGGAGTCATTATATTTGGCTCTGTCACAACACTAATTGTGTTTCGTTGGGTAAAAATGTTTGTTTTCCCCCTGAAAACCAGTACACCAAAGTACAGAGAACCAATCAAACTGCAACCTTCAGCATTCTGAAGGCTGTGGCCAGAACAGTGTAAAAAAAAACCCATCAGAATCTCTGCATCTAATGAAAGGAGGCTGAGATTATTGATAATGTGGAGTCACATTGGTTGTGTGTGTGTGTGTGTGTGTGTGTGTGTGTGTGTGTGACACAGGTGTATAACCTCATTTTTGGCACATATCCCAAAGCAAGTGCAGGAATTGGAGGCTGGCCCGAAGGTCACCGTGGCGCTCGCAGCCCTGGAGAGAAAGTTTTACAACTGGAGGTATGTTGTGTCACACACACACACTCACACACACACACACACTCACACACACACACACACACACACACAAAATCACTGGACTGGCACATTCCCTTGGTGCAGAAAATACCTCATGAATACAAATGCAAATGAATCTGAGATATACTCACCCAAAAATGATCTCTTGGATGGTTGGTGTGGTCAAGTAGCAGGAGCTGAATATGAAACTTTACCCTCCCAAATGAGCAAATCTACTCCAGGAAACCTTGCAATGTCATTAAACCATGCTGTGTGACTCCAGGAGCAGCTGTTGGGAGGCTGGAGAAATCTGGAAGGGGGTTTGCTGCACACAGCACTTAGAGACCCGACTAGAGCAGCTGATCAGCACGCTCTCCTCCAGCTGCTCTCCCAGGCCCTGGGCATTGCTGGAGGAGGAAGAGAAGCAAACAAATTTGATCCCCAGGGACTGCAGGAGATGGAGGTCTGTCATGCTGAATACTAAATCATACTAAATTTGTGCTCTTATTTAATGTACAAGGTTCTATATAGTGTATACGTAGATGCTGATAGCCAGGGCTAAACTATAGATGTACATGTAGTCCAAATATTATGTAGTGTAGTCCAAATGTTTTGGGATGTAGTGATGGAGGTGTTTCATTCCAGTTATGTTTATTTTGCATTGGTAGCTGTTTTCCAAATTTACCAGCCAGTCAGAATTTTCAGTAGCTATACGGTTAAGAGCTCATGCTTTAAAATTGCGTCTTAACAACTAATGATGTATGTTTTCACCTTTATCGTTGCTGCCAGACTTGACAAACCAGAACCTTATTAGCTGGGTCATTGTACCCAAGCCACTATGAGTCTGTTTAACATTTTTTTGATACTTGGGTTCTGGCTGTTTTGTCACTTTAACTAGTTCATGCCAACTATCTGTCATCAACTCTTCTCTTTCCCAGGGAATTCTGCTGACCGGTGGAGTGCTGGAGACCCTAACATGTGGGAAGGGAAGCGACGGTGAACTCAACACAATACTGTCCGTCCCTGAGAAGCAGCAATCACTTTTACGAGCCTATCAGACTGCCGTGTGTGGAGGAGAGGCGGGGCAGAAGGAAGAGCGTTTTGCACAAATCAGCCAGGAGCTGAGGGATCAGATTGACATGCAGAGAATCATTGAGAAGGTACAAAGCGTAATGAACACATTTCCAATGGCAATTAGGCTGGCCTGTCTTTTCTTTGGTTGGTCAATTTATTCATTCATCCATACATCCACTCATCAATCCATCTGTTTATTTATATGTCAATATCTCCATTTTGTTGTTTATCAATCTGTATTTCTATCTATCCATCCATCTATTAACACATCCACCCCCCAATCCACCCATCCATCCATACTTACAACTACATATCTCTGTATCCATCCATTCATCCATCCATCCAAATACCTATTCAACTAATCCATGGTCACTGTCAGTTAATCTACCCACTCATGATGCCATCCATTCACCTATAATTTCATCTATATAACTGTCTATTCCTCATCCATCCATCCTTCCATCCATCTATTCACCAAACCATCCATTCATATACTAATTTTTCCATTAATCCATATACAGTGTCTATTCATCTACCCACCTATGTACCTATCTACCTGTGAGTCCACCTATACAACTGTCTCCTTTTCATCCATCCATTCATCCATCCTTCCGGTCATCAATCCATTTGTCCATGCATTCATATTTTCCGTCCGTCTAACTGTCCATCCATCCTTTAATACATGCATCCATTCACACACATACCCATCTATCATTCTATTTGCCTACTCATCCATCCATCAACCCATCAATCCCTTACTTAGTTACCCATCCATCCTTGCATCCATATATTAATCCATCCATCAATCAACCCTTCTACCTACCTTCCATTCATCCATCCATCCATCCCTCCTCCTTCCAGTCATCTATCCATTCATCTGTCACCCACTCACCTATCCATCTATCCATTCATTCATCATTTCCTGTCTCAGTCTCTGTCTCCTCCTTACGTAACACCATTCTTCTCTGTCTCTCCATCCCCACAGTTAAAATTGGAGCAGACCAATGCTTCAGCCCTGCCATTACAGTCCCATCTGGGTGTCCTTCTGAAGGACCTGGCTGAGGTAGAGAAGCTGCTCAAAGATGTGGATCTACTCTCAGGCCTGGCCAAGTTGCTGCCCAAAGGGGCATGTGCAGGGCACCAGACTTCGTTTTCTGCTAACAATGCCACCTGGAGCTCCAATACCACCACCTGGGGTACCAATACCACTGAAAACCCTGCTGAGGGGAAGGACACTCAGGCAGATAATCCTCACTCCCAGTTCTCTGCTTTTGTGCAGCTATGGGCTGGTCTGCAGCCAATTCTGTGTGGAAATAACAGGTTTGTGTGTGTTAGTGTGGATATCCAATCCTCTTTCTTTGCAGACTGACTTCACTAAATCCACACTTTTTCACCAGGATTATTGAGCCAGAAGCTTTGAAGCAAGGCAACATGAGCTCGCTTGGCTTTACCAGTAAAGAGCAGCGGAATTTAGGGCTTCTTGTCCACCTTATGACTACAAATCCCAAGATCCTCTACTCTCCCATTGGCTCACAGGTGGATAAGGTCATTCAGAAGGCAAGTAAATCTCACAGTCCTGCAGATGTGTGCGAGTGTGTACATCCTGCCCTTTTGCTAACAGGGTTTAAAGGTTACAGACATTTAGCATGTTCCTAGCAGCTTCCTTTTTATTGTTGTCTGAGGGATGGACATTGTGATGATGGAGATATGCGACTCTCGTTTTCTAGGCCAATGAGACATTTGCTTTTGTGGGCAACGTGACCCATTATGCTAAAGTATGGCTCAACATTTCAGCTGAGCTCAGACCTTTCCTGGAGGAGGGCAAACTGCACAATCACCTTGCATGGCTGCAACAGGTAAGATACGATCAACAAATGCAGCATTTAAAGCACTACAATGGCGGAATCGAAACAGTTGGCAAGTTTTTGCTAATCAAATGCAGGCAATTTTCCAAATGCAAATTTTCAATTTGGACAAATCAATTGTTCAATCAACAGAAAATGTGTCTAGCTTGGCTAGGGATGTCTGGATACCCAGTGGAACAAGCAAACCTATTTAAGACCCAGTTCCGTTTCCACAGTTTTTACGAGCTGGACCGTTATATAATGAGATGTGGGCGTTAACAAAAGAACAGCATAAAAATAATGACCGTGGAGGATTTTACAAGCTGTAATTCTCTCTTTGAGAACATATCATCCAAAGTCAGTTAATTAGGATCGTTTTCAAGTCATGTTGTGAATACAGGGATTTATCAGGTATTGTTTTAATGCAAATTACTTGATTCGCTTCAGTTGTCATCATCTATGAATCTAGGTTGCAGGATTTTGGTGCTGGAACTGAGCTAATTTTTCCAGTCAGCAGCTTTATTGTCATTGAAACGAGTTAAGCAGTACCAGGTTAGCCGACTCCAGACCTAGAAAGCTTAGTCATTAGAAAAAGGCCTACTAGCCAGTTAGAATCACTGGGTAGTTGTCAGGGTTACATATCATTTAACTGACAGAATTCTTTGAAGCAAAGCCATCTATGGTTTTAGAATGTTACTATATAAAATAATTATTATATGAATTATTATACAGTACTTCTCCTTCCGTGTTTTGTCTCCATAGTTGACCTCTGCCCTGCGGAGGCACCCGGAGCTCCTAAACACCTCGGACAGTGAGCTGTTAGAAAGTCTGGTGCAGGAGAATTTCACCCTGCCGAACATCAGCACGCTGCTGGAGCAGCTCGACACCATCGACAATGCCGCCTGCGGCTGGATCCAGTTCATGTCGAAGGTCTTACTCGAGCTTCTCATCACTTTTACGTAGTCAATACAATCTAGGACGCAACTTGTTTCCCAGACATTACACAATATTAAAAAATCATGTCATTCCTTAATCGATAATAAATGGCCGTTTTGCATGTGGCTAGGGTATAAGAGGAATAAAACATTCAGAATGTGCTGTTAGTGGACAATTATCAATCGAGTTACATCACATTATTTTCCTATTACAGCACACGGATGTGTTTTATTCACAGCCTTGAATCCATTTGATTTTTGTCCATGGTTTAATGATTTTTCTGGCACAGCATCATTTCTTTATATGGAAGAATTGTTCATTGTGTATGTTTTAGGTGAGTGTGGATATATTCAAAGGCTTCCCGGATGAGGAGAGCATCGTAAACTACACTTTAAACCAGGCCTACCATGATAATGTCTCAGTATTTGCCAGTGAGTGAAAGGCTATTCTTATACAAACCCATTCTTCTGCTGTTCCCCAGACTGCATTGCTAGCTGCATTAGTGTGAGCATAATAGCATGCTGTAGTGACTACATGTGCTCTCCGTATAGGTGTTATCTTCCAGACCAATAAGGACGGCTCCCTGCCTCCTCACGTACTCTATAAGATCAGGCAGAACTCCAGCTTCACAGAGAAAACGAATGAGATCCGTCGTGCTTACTGGCGCCCGGGCCCCAACACCGGCGGCAAGTTCTACTTCCTCTACGGCTTTGTGTGGATCCAAGGTAGAGATTTTAAACTATGACTTTAACTACATGAAGCACCTGACATCTCAAGCAAATGTATTTTCCACATTTTTAACTTGTGCTTTTTGTTGCTGATGAAGACTTTGGAAGCTTGGTGATTTTATTGGCGAAGGAAGGAATATTTTCTGCAGACTTTTCACATTGTTTCTGAGATTTGTACCGAAGCAAAGGATTGTACAAAACCATAGTAGAGCAATAAATCATCTGCTCATGTAATGCCCACGGAGGAGCAGACTGCCATGGAGATATAAATTATTATTTTTTTTTAGTTTATTCAGAATGGACTGCTTACCTGGTTAAGCTAAGCTTGGAACACCCATGAATCTGAAGGTGGAAAGTGTCGCCTCAGCGGCTTTTAACACTGCATCATATTGTATGTCGGAGCTTAAAAAAAAAAAGCCAACAAGAGCTTATCTTTTGCATCGTTGCACCCAGTGTAACGGCTTTAAACAAATAATATCATACAAGTTTCACAATTTTCCACTTAAAAATCTAGATTAGCCATAAAAGTGGACTGGTGTTTGATGTTTCAAGCTGTAAGGTTAAAACAAGGACTGGACATACACTACCAGTCATAAGTTTGGACACCTTCTAATTCAATTTTTGTCTTTATTTTTATGACTTTAAAAGAGACTGGATAATGATGGACTGTTGTTTCTCTT
>JAQQZR010000014.1:11687994-11700932 GCA_030068235.1 Notoglanidium macrostoma
GGGATTGGCTCCAGCTTCCCCGCCACCCAGACGGATAAAGCGCTATAGATAATGGATGGATGGATGGATGGATGGGTCCAGGAAGGACTGGATCATGATAACGAGCTACTCAAACACTCTTCATTTTTTTCTTGTAATCCTTTAGGTGCAGTTGTCCTTTAACACAGACACTCTTTGCTGAAACAGCGACCTTTGTCACAGAAACATGAAAACCACAGCCTCAAGTAAAGACTTTGGTCTGACCAAGGGAAGAATTCCTAAGCTACTTTCTCCGTGGGTCCATCTGTCCGGCCTTAAGCAGAGACGTGCCGTTTGTCCGCGTGCGCTGTGGTAGTGGAGTGAGTGCACGAGCGTCCTGAAGACTACAGGCCTCCTGATCAGAGCCTCAGACCCGGTGCTGCTGCAGAGCGCTTTTATGCTGAATTCGCCTCATTTAAGACAGGATCCAAAAAGTTTATTAAACGGATACACGGTCAGATTTTTTTTAACACAGAATTAAAAAGACTAAAAAAAAAAAAAAAAAAAAAAAAAATGGTTCATGCTGTTCCGAATTAGCGCTATACAGCTGTTGATGTCACGACGTAACATATCATCCCTGATAAACGATGACCGTTTAGGGTTCCACATTTGTATCATGTTATTTTTACGACTGATCTAATGATTGTTTTTCTTTTCTTTTTTTTCCGTTGGTAAAATCCGATCTAACCTTTGTTAATATGTTGAACCTGCCTTGAGAGCATGCTGTATAGTCAAGCCTGTGGTACGTTGTATGTTTTATTGATTGAAATGTTTTTAAGGTATATATTTGAAGTGGTACACGTCCTGACGTACAAACGCACCTTTACGGCGGGAAACCTGGTTTGAGGTGAGGGACGTTACGAGTAAGGGATGTTTAGTGAATGTAAACGGCATGAAAATATTTTTGGCACAGATCGGTGCCTCGGTGAAGCGTGCTGAATATTCTGGTGAACGGAGCACTTTGTATATTTCCGCGAATGTCCATTGTGTAGTGGCCTAAAGACAGTCATCGCAAAGACGTAAACTTGCGTTATTCTTACTTTCAGGTGATGCCTACGATAGAAAGACAGAACTTTAATCGTTAACGTTAATCGTTTTTTGCATTCACTGTGAAGCCAAAGGTGAACTTCTGATTCACTCTTCTTAAAATTTCAGGAGTTTTTTTTTTTTTGTTGCATTTTACTTAACATGATGTATTTATTTTTCCCTGTAATTCATTTTGCACTGTATTGTGTGCTAAACACATGAAAACACAAGTGTGCTATTTTGAAAACTGAAGTGTGCAGGATTGCAGTCAGTGGAAGCTGTACAGAAGTGTTCCAGCTGTGCTATAGCGTGTCGAGTGTTTGTTCAGTGCTCTCGCTTTGGCATAACGCTGATCTGTGAACAAAACCTCATTTTTAAACATGACGTCGTCTATTTGAAGCATAAACAACGAAAGGAAGAAAAGGACTCGCTAGGTAGGTTATACAGTACGTGTATGCATAAGGATGACTCCTGAGCATCTTTGTGTTTTATTTTTCATGTGATACGACCAAAGGGAAAACGAAGCATATTTTTCGATGTACGAAGTAAATGTGAGTGAATTGCATCTTTGCTACTGTTGTTGTAAATAAGAGTCACGTGTTCTGATGCGCCGATTAATCCTACTTCACCAGATTACTATTAAGACACCAGCAAACAAAGAGGAACGTTTAACGAAGCGGTTCGGGTTAAGATTTAGTTTTTACTCGGGAGCAAATACTTTCAAGCATCATTTAATTAAGTGCATATTCATGGAGAGAATTCGTCCATGCTAATGTCCGGATTCCAGTTCAGACTGACTCGCCTTTCAAGCTCGTTTCCGATTTTCCGTTTTCTTGTGATGAGCTGTTCGGGTGTTTTTAATATGAACAGGAAATAATAAAAAAAAAATGAAAAAGATAAAAGGGTTGAACTGTGTTTTCTTTTTCTTAGAAAAAAAAATTTGACAGACTTAAAAAAAAAAAAAAAAATAGCATATTTATTTATTTCATACAAGGTTTAAAATCATGCAAGTTTAAAAATCATCTTTCATAATTATTTCGGGTGATAAAAACAGTCCAGGTCGGCGTCACTGCACTGATTGTGTTGGAGGGTTAAAACGGGAACATGTCCGCGTCGGGATCAGGAGATTCATGCGTCATCTCCATCGTCAAAAGCCACTCCTGTAGCGGAGCGCTTCCTGCAAAAACCAAAACAAACAATCAGGAATTTTTCCATGTAGAATATTGTTCCTGATGATGATGATGATGATGATGATGATGGGCCCAAGGGTCCTTCTTCCTTCCAAGTCGGGTCCCTTCAGAGACGAGGCGAAACTCCTTCCTAGCATTTGAAGAACAGTCTAGCGAGTGTGCATGTGAGTGTCAATGACCGCCTTGTAGGTGTGCACAGGATTGTGGGTGCTTTATGAATGCCGAGGATGAACACGGGCATCATTGAAAACTCTCTGAACGAAAGACTTGGTCCTTGGTAGAAGGTCAAGCATCTCAGACGGCTGAATCGGAACAGGCCTTCGGCAGGATTCGATGATCTTGACATTTAGAAATCCAATATTTTTTTGGAGATCACTGAAGGACCTCATCCCAAGGGCTCACAGATGTTTTGCGTACATTCACCACTAGGTGGTGCCACAGCTCACAAATTTGTAAAACCTACTCCGAACTCTCGATCATCGGGTAAAAATTCTTCTTTCTTGGTTCACCGGAAGCGTTCCTGATGCAACATATTTGTGAATGGTCAACCATAAAGTCAGCCACTTTGAATTTTAACCAAATCTTTTTTTTACACTTCTTATCCTACGATTTGTCCAATAATCACACGGTTTTTGTAGAAAAGCATCAGGAATCCGACCTGAACAAATCTTGTTTCACAGATTTTCAACGTCATGGCTGGTTTGTCCAGAAAGCGTAAGTGAATTCGACAGTAAGGTCACCAAACAGGAAGTGAGGGCATATCTCGGTAACAGCGTGACGCATTCAGACCAAACTTTGTAGAACAGTAAACGACATTCTACAAATTTCATCCAATCATTACGAAATTCAGTTCACGGCATTGTTGGACCAAACCAAACTGGTTTCGGAGATTTTTCCAAGCGGCACGTTTGGATCATAACCTGCAAGTGAATTCGGTGATCAGGAAGTGAGCACATACGTATCTCAGCAACTCTGATATGTAACTTAGAACCTCTTCCCAGAACTTTTCTAAAGTTCTGAAATGTTCCTTTGAGCGTTCAGACACTAAATGGACGTGTTCATGCAAATTTGTTAAAGTCAGTCACCGTTTTGTGCCTGGGTTGATGAGTGAATCCCCTGGAAGGCGTTTCTTTACCGCTATCGTTGGGCCACTGGGCTGTCTCCTGGGTTCAAATCCTAAAATAAACAAAACTGCCATTAGTCATCATTTAGCCAACTTCTTCACCATCTGAAATGTTGCATATATAAAGAAGGATGCGGGATGACGCTTCTACATACCCATGCTCCTCTTCTGTGGAGTCTTAAGGGGGCTTGATGAAGACATGGCTCCTAGCAGGGTACAAAACCTGGCCTTTAGATTCAGACGGTGCTAGAACTGGCTGACTAAAAACCAATCGGTCTGTATGAGCTGTCTAGGCAACATATTTGTTATTTCAAACAACCCAATCCATCTACACTAATCAAGTTCTTGGATATTTTCAAAGTCCATCAGGAATTACCACCTTTCGTAAATAAGATGTATGCCATTATATCTTTAAAGTGTGAGAGACGTATAAAGAAGAAGCCCTGTTGTCTGTCGTCTCGAAAGAGCGCAAGTGAGAGGCTTTATATACCTGTATTGTCCTGTTGCATTAAACTGTCAGCCATTTTAAAGATCAGATCTTTGAGCTCTGTCCTTCCGTCATGATCTGTGAGCTTGGAGAAAGACACCTTGAGGTCTGCAGGATCGGAGTTAAGGTGAAGCACAGCGTTATCGTCCTGCAGGGAGACAAAAGCACTGCCGCTCCTACATGCACTCCTAAATCCAGCACACAAGAGAACCAGGTCAAACCACGAATGAGGAAAAAAGTCTCATTAATCTATTATCAATCATAGATGTGTTATGGTGCTTGTTGTAATTCAATAAGCAACCTTACTTTAGTTTCAGGGCATAATCTTCTGTTGATTTCAATGATAATTTTGTCTTCTGAAAAGAAAAAGAAAGAAAAAAAAGAAGATAATTCTGAAAAAGATATCCTTTTACAGCAAAAATATCATCAGGACTCTCAATATCATGAGGCATAGTGGTCCAGGAACCCCTGCTTAATATTTAATTATTATTGTTATAGGTTAATGTAACTGGTCACATCAATAAAATGGGTTTAACTGAAAGTTCACTAAATTTAAAAACAATTTGAAATAAAGTTACCGCAAATCCACCATAATAAAACTAGGAAAACTTCTTCTAATAGATCCAAAATGTTTCCAAAAGTTCAGAATTAAAAATCCAACAATTCTAATAAATAAACACAGCTGTGTGCAAATGTTTACGTACCCTTAATCATAAGATAACACCTTTACGTTTTACCAACAAAACATCAAATAAGAAAAATGATTAATGTATAATGTTTGACCCCGTTTCCTTTTAAACACCATGGGGTCTGCAAATGTGTCATCGACTCTATGATGGCACATGGTTGCTCAGTATTTACATTTTTGTGAATGAATGAATATTTGTATGACTCTGATTAAGAGGTCATGGTGTGAAGTGAAGTGAAAGAGGTGACTAGCTGCATGAATATTCATTTAGAGAAACTTACAAGTTGTGAGAGTGTTTCCTCTGACAGATCTGCTTTCCAAACAGCTTCACCATTGCTCAGTCTAAGGAACACAGCACAACACTGGTGAAACCTCACCAAACAACAACAACAACAACAACAACAACAAATCACATCTAATGATTTGGTGTTAAGACAATCTATCCTCTGCATCGCATTATCAACTCACCCAATGATGATCCCTGCAGGCTTCTTTTGTGTAAAACAGACATATTTGGACTGATCTTTCTTATCTGTCAAGGTGCAAAGGATCCTCTTGGACTGAGAAACACCCTGCTCCATACCAAAGCAACAGAACTACAACGGACACACCGCAATAAATACAACATTACTTATTAAACCTATAATGACGTTTGTAAATACCAGCGACAGTCAAGTGACCCGGAAGTACCTTTTGCCGGCAATTTTTTTTTTTGTTATGGAAAAACAAACAAACAGCCAAAAACCTTTTTTTTAAAAAAATCCCAAATAAGTCCTAAAAGATTTCGTCCTGCTTAATGATCAATATTTCCGCAGAGGAGGAATTTCACGAATGCCATCGGAATCGTTACCGGAAGTAAAAAAATGAATACATTGCAATTGTAAACATGGGTGATGACAAGCGAGTCCGTAACATTACAAAGTACAGTAGATGAAATTGAAATTTAATATCAATATTTGCAATTGAAATTGCGCTCTGCTTATTAGTTTTTGTGTTTTAATCTCACGACGCTACGTTCTGACATTAATCACGTGATCTGCGTTCTCGTCCCGTCCTCACCGTTCTGCGCATGCGTACAGCGTGGATCCGTTTGCCAAGCGCGTGTCGTTCTGTAGCATGCAGAACTTGTTGAAATGGGTTCCTCAAGAACCCGCAACCTGCAGGTGTTTGACACGGAGCTGAGTGCGGACACTGTGGAGTGGTGTCCTCTGCCTCAGTACTCCCACATCTTAGCTTGTGGCACTTACCAGCTTCAGAAAGACGATGAGAAGGTGAGTTAGGCTGGGAAGTTAGGGATCACAAACTCGTTCAACTTCATTAATATGTTGCTCAACCTGTAAGTCTCCTTAATGTTTGTTTGTTTGTGTTTGCAGAACCCCAGCCGAATTGGTCGACTCTACCTGTTCCAGTTTGACCAGCAGCAGTCTTTCAGCCCTCCTCTGACTGAGATCCAGCGCATGGACACACCAGCTATACTGGATCTGAAATGGTGTGTGTGGTGGACTGGGAAAACCCTTCACATGGGCAATTTATGACTATTTATTTCTTACTGAAGCCGTGAAAACTACAGATTTCCCTTAACTGAAATATGTGTCTCTGGTGCACGTCTCTCAATCAGAAGTAACATTTTAGAGTCTGGATACGTCCAGAAGTGAAAGATGTCATTCCATTTGCAGTGAAAGAAACCCTGCCTACGTCTCCATACGTAACCTAATCCACTTATAAAAAAACAAAACAAAAAACATTAGTGACAAATTATAAGATCACAGTGATTACGAGCATCATCCGTCAGTCTCTGCCCCATCACGTCATTCCTCGGAGTTGAGAATATAATCACAGATTAATTTGATCCTGCTTACTAAATTTCCTTTTTATTACATTTAAAATTTTGATTTCAATGCATTAGGCACGGGGAAACTCTGCAAAGAAAGGCCCCGGTCGGGGGCATATGTTTTCCCGGACCTGCAGAAATCTAATGTCCGTCGTTTCTTTCTGTTTTAAAGTCAACTTTATAAAATGTGTATTATATCCTCACATTTTTGATCCTCAGGGATCAATCGGAGGTCCACACCTGTTCTCTTCGCATGCTAAATTGCTAGGACGTTTAGGTGACGTGGATCAGCACCACTGATTTTGTAAAACTGTCCGCTGTCGAATGTAAAGTTTCCAAAAACTGTTCTTTGTTGTTATTAATCGAGCTTCTTCCTCAGGTGTCATACAGCGATGTACGAGCGCCCCCTGCTGGGAATGGCCACAGCATGCGGAGAAATCCAGCTGCACGGACTCAGACACGCGCAGGTGGGACGTGAGACATGTTTTGTGTGAACTCTGAGACGTTATACAAGAACTATTTCCCTGATTGCTGTTTTTAGCCACACGTTAAGTGTCCTTTGCGTGTCTGACATCACTGTTGACTAGGACGGCAGGTGTGCATTGGAGCGTGTCTTAAGCACGGAGCTGGGTCCTAACAGATTAGCGCTGTCACTGGATTGGTCAACCGGTAGAGGTGACGGGTAAGAGGCTCTGCACAGCACTTTCAAAGCTAAACCTGTTCTATGTACACATGTGTAAGATCATGCTGTGTTTATTTACAGCACTGACCCCCGGGTGGTGACCAGCGACTCCACCGGCTCTCTTACGGTGTTGTCTGTAGCTGAGGATAACCTGAGTGCCGTGTCTCAGTGGAAAGCTCACGACTTCGAGGCCTGGATTTCGGCGTTCAGTTACTGGGATACACAGCTGGTTTACTCCGGTTAGACATGAGTGGGCTTCCTTTTCCGCTCCCATCTTCCCATATCTTTATATACATGTATGCAATCTTAGTTGAAGACTATAATCTTAGCTGTACAGAAATATATCAATTCCAGATCTACATTTTAAACGTATGAGTTTAGAAATGCGTCTCCAGTGAGCTAGCAAGATGAATATGCAAATTGGACACGCCCCCAGCCCTAAATAGACACACCCCCTTAAAAATAAAAATAAAATTGCAATCAGATAACGTGTATAAATATCAGTTCTTCTTGTCATGTCGCAGGGGGTGATGACTGCAAACTTAAGGGCTGGGATCTGAGGATGGGTCCATCCTCTCCTACATTCACCAGTAAAAGGTGACACTTGCATGCATTTTGCTGCCGATACAAAGCTCTACCTGTCGTTTCCGTTTATGCCGATTCCTCTCGTTCCCGTCTTGCTTCGCAGGCATTCGATGGGAGTGTGTAGCATTCACAGCAACCCTCATCGCGAGCACGTCTTAGCTACAGGCAGGTAAAGCAGCTCCGGTTTCACTTCCTCATACAGTACCAGTACAGAGTTTGGACACCGCTTCTAATTCATCGGTTTTTCTTTATTTTTATTAGTTATAAGACGCTTAAAGTAATGATGGATTGACGTTTCTCTTTACTTAGTTGAGCAGTTCTTGACAATACGGATTACTAGTTGTCGAATAGAGTTAGTTACTGTACACCAGCACTACCTCGACACAACACACCTGATGATGTCAAACATTAAGAAGGCAAGAAATTTCACTAATGAACTTTGAAGAATCTAAATTATGAAACGTATATAAAAAAAAAAAAAGGGTTTCATGTTATTTCGTAGTTTTGATGTCTTCAGTTTTGTTCTGCAATGTAGAATGAGAAGGTGTGTCCAAACATCGAGCTGTACTGTACTTGAGAATGAACACGGTCCACGCCGCTGAATCCTATTTCTTTATTCCCGTGTCCTTTTTTTTTTTCTTTAGTTACGATGAAAACGTGCTATTATGGGACGGCAGGAACATGCGCCAGCCTCTGAGTGAAACAGCCGTGGGTGGAGGAGTGTGGAGACTGAAGTGGCATCCTGTTCACGAACACCTGCTGTTGGCTGCGTGCATGCACAACGACTTTCACATCCTTCACTGCCAGCAAGCTGCCGGTAAACCCGAAGGTGTGCTCGTTTCTGAGGCCGTCCCGTTCACGCCGCAAGCTGTAACGTTATTAAACTAGCCCGTACTAAGCACAGGAAAAAATGACGACCGTTCTGCTAGTTCACGAGCTGACGTAGTGGCAGCAAGACGTTCTGTAGCCTAACGTGTGTGATTTTGAGACACACACAAACACCCTGTTTTAATAAATGTAGCTAAATATAATATGTAGTCAATATGAAGCTCATGGGATAACGGGAGAACAGGAAGTCTTCACTTGGTGTCAGGACAAGCTGTGATTTAAAAAAAATAATAATAATAATTTTCTTTTGGTCTTAACTTTGAGAGAGAAAAAGGGAGCTGGGAAGAAAACGACTGTTTCGACTTTATTCTTATCTCCACATTTGCTCTAACAGATGGAAACGAAGGCCCGTGCCCTGTCCTGGCGTCGTACATCCTTCACAACTCGTTAGCGTACGGAGCTGACTGGTCACGGCTTCCCCTGAGCGGCCCTCTGCCCTCCTCGCCTCAGACAGAAACGCCACCAGCTAGCGTCACCCTCGCAGAGCCCAAAGCCCACCTCAGGATCCAGTACGAATCCCCGACTGCCAGCTTCGACACCTCGCTGGAGGACGAGAGCGGACGCTACATCCCCGATCACGCCGCCGCCGTCTCGGCTCCCGTCCCCGCCGTCGGAGACGCCTCGGCCTCTTTATCCTGCCTGCTGGCGTCCTGCTCCTTCTACGACCACATGCTGCATGTGTGGAGATGGGACTGGAGTCCAGACACGGAGACGCGTCCGGGACAGACCGGGACTACTCAGTCCTCTTAAATGAACAGAGGAGCAACTAGAGAACACACTAGAATAGCTAATATATATCCACAGAGGGACCTTTTTACATGGGGCTCTAGCTCTTCCTGTCATTTCCTCCACAGGGAATATTTACATACTTTTATATCAGCTGTGCACATAAAATGCATAGAAATATCAATAAATGACACGTAATGTCTTTCTTTATAGTGACAGTATGCTGTGCGCACTTGGCTTCCACTTTTCAATAGAGCTGTTTTTATTCTTTGCTGCCATTAAACGCAGTACGTATTCTACTGAACGAGCTTTGATATTCTCGGCTGAACGTCTTACTGGACCATTTACAAATCGGCGCTAGGTTTCATCTGCTGTAGAAATACTGCCTTAATGTGCCCCTTATTGCACATCACACCTTGCTTAAACAGGACTCTTTCCACTCTTCGGTGTTTATGCCAGAATTTCAGGCCAGGAAGCTGAGTGGTTGTCACCTCAAACGTAACTGGTCTCGGTGTGGGTACGATGGCCTTTAGTGTTCATTTATTAACTTTTTACTGAAGTGCTGGGACTGTTTTCTCAGCCATGGACTGTAATTTAATTGTGTACAATAATCTTCTGGCTATTTATTCTAGCCATAGAGCTTTTTATTCATTAATTTTACACAAACAGAACACATCAGGTCCAAGTTGAACAGTTTGTACGAGCTAGCGACTAGAAGAACTGGAAAACATTGCGAATCTAAACCAAACGGATATTTTCTCTCGATTCGACGTTCCTGGTCACATGTTTATTTGTAGTCAATAGAGAATCTCTCCACATGCGAGACGTCGTTTGGCACTGAAAGCTTATCCGGACGCCGTTAGTTTTGAGAGAGGATTCAGAGAAAGAGCTACTGTTGAAACAGGCTTTAAGCAGTTCTTGTGTATGCGACCTTCCTTGATTCGTCTCACCCAGCTGTGGGTGTAACTCTGACTTATGATTGTCATTCATCTCTTTTGCATCTAATCATTGTTCTCCCATCCTAGCAAATGATCTCCGAGTTAGAGAAAGATATTATATAAATAAAGAATGTTTATTCAACGACTCTATGATATGATATTTGGCAGGGCTAAAGTAAAAGCACCAATATCCAACGTAATCTGTATTTTGAGGTCGGTTTTAATTCAAAGTATGCAAATCGTGGTTTGAACATTACAATACTGGTGTCTACATGCGGCATTTTTCCTTCACAGTCCATCCATCACTGCAAGACATTTAACGTATAAAGTTTCTGGGATACAATTTGAACAGCTTCCCCTCCTGTGTCTTCTCCAAGCCGTATTTTTCCAGCTGCTGTGGGTCAAACGTGCCGGCTTCAAAGTCTCTCTGGATGTGCGGCGCTACCACCTGGTTGAAGAGGCTCTCAGCAGTGATGGGCTCCTCTGTACCCCGTGGGCTCCTGTACGACACGTACGCCTTCAGCTTGAAGCCCTCCAGATTGGGCATGACGAACTCGGGGATCATTTCCCGGACAGGGATGAACTTCCTGCTGGAGGTGAGAACTCCGGCCGGCATGGCGCCTCGGCTTTTGTAGAAGGTCCTGGGGCCGCGTTTGCTGGTGAACTCGGCTGTGCGGTCTGCTCCCCGGACCAGTCCTCGAGTCAGGGCTGAAAGCAGCCCCATTTTCTTTATTCACCTCCCCAAACAGTCCACCTAGGATTAGTGACAAAAAGGTCTAATCAATTAACAATGTCATACAAATCAGGAAAAAAGAAAACCTGCTAAAAATCAATCAATCAAATGTTATATAAAACATGCTTAAACCAAGTTAAACAAATTTTAGATCTAAGAATTAGAACCTAGTTAAGCTCCGCCCACTTGGCAGAATGACGTCAGGCTCTGAAAAGCTTGGGTCCTCGAGTCAATTTATGAACCTCATAGATACACATTTATTCATTACTATGTCTAATTTACATATATATTACAAAAAATATTCAGTTGATAACTGTTGGGTTTAAGTTAGATTTTATACAGAAAAGTGACAAAAATAGCCAATTGTCTTTTATTCGTCAAACAATTTAGATACATTTTAAGACAAACCCTTTTGTAAAAGTCTATTTCTTGAGAATGTCTTCACTAAAATTTTTTTGTGTGTTTGTTTTACTAAATATGAAAACTAAGGTACATTTAATTAGAAGTCTCATTTGCATAAATTGATTAAAATAATTAAATTTTTGCATATTTTTCGGTGCAAAAATAACTTTATATCAACAATCAAGATTTCCTGTGATACATATTTTTTTTAATTACTCTATTCACCCGTACAGTCTTGCCATAAATAATTTATAACTAATAATAACTTCAGAAAAACACGTACCTCACGAGACCTGCTAATATCTAGTAAATTACTAAGTTGTGAGCTAGCGTTAGCATTTTAGCCGGTAAATATGCCTATAATAAATATTAACAATAACAAACATCCCAGACACCATACCCTAGTATGTAAATGTTACATAAACAAACAACACAATTAAAACAAGAATTGCAGTATAATACATCACATTTCCTTTTATTTATCATACACTCACCTTGAAAAGCGTGTATCCTAAAAGAGACTCTGCTCATGAACTCCCGGAATGGGCGTTCCAAAGAACTCGCTCCTGATTGGCCAAAACCTTTTTCCTACAGCCCAATCGAAACATCGGACACTAAAAGCTCTTTTCCACCCACATTCTGACAAATCCAACATCCTACGCTACGATTGGTTCATAGATTTTACTCGCGCACTGTTAGCCAGTCAAAAGCTGTGTATGTAAAGTAGTAACCAATCGTTATGCATGAGGTGGGAGTTGACGAAAAACGGTTAGGGAAAAAAAATCTTAAAGGGTGCCTTGAGTCAAACAGGCAAGTTTACAGGGTTGACAAAGGGAGGGCGGGGGACTGGAACTAAATTCAGTAAGTACTCTCTTGAAATCTTTGACTAATTTTAGAAATATTTTGGGAAATTTATTTGTAACTCGAATGCTAGAGATTTCTACAATATTGCAGGCTTTTGTTGCCGTTACTGTTGTTGTTTATTTGTTTGTATTTATAGAGTGTTGCACGTGCGGGCATGTTTATGTGTACACTACGACGCCGAGTCGAGTCTGAACTCGTTGCTATATTAATAAACAAGTTCAGCAGGTGTGCTGTAGGCGTCTCAGCTGCACTGTAGTTTGTTTTCATTAATTCGAGTCGACTTTATTTTGACTTTGACTTTACTTTGACCCCTGCAGTGGTGAATGTGAGGGTCCCCTTACACTGATCAGTGACAGGCCAGATCAAATCCTCTTCCAGTGGTTTATTTAGGCTTTGAGCTGTTTGTAGATTGCTCTTCTGCTATTACAGGAAGAGAGATAAAGATGTGGAGCAGGTCTTTGCACTACATTGAGTCTACTTTGTTTTTGTAGTGGTGTTTTGTACAACATTTATACTTTTTATATTGGGTTCCTTCTCCAAACCTTAAATAAGAACATCAAGAATTGGGTAGCAATGTACAACTCCAATACTGGCCTAAAAGACATGATCACTATTGGATCGGAGTTCCGATTTACATTACCAACACACGTAGAATTCAATATTTGAACTATCCATCCGTTCATCCATTATCTATAGCGCTTTATCCGTCTGGGTGGCGGGGAAACTGGAGCCAATCCCAGCATCTTGGGGCGAGAGG
>JAQQZR010000014.1:11711977-11723103 GCA_030068235.1 Notoglanidium macrostoma
CTGGGTGACCCGGGGATGGAACCCAGGACCTTCTTGCTGTGAGGCGACAGTGCTAACCACCACACCACCGTGCCGCCTGGAAAAAACAGGCTAGTGATTACAGCTAGATCTGAATTTAAACATGGAAAAAAATCAGGGATAAAAAAAAAATGCAGACTGACAAAGCATACATGTTTTTTTTTTTTTTTTTCTTTTTTTTTGCCTTTGCTGTCAAATGCAATACAATTGTCATAAAATTAAGACACGATTTAAAAATGAAAACTCAAAGCCAATGCAATGATGTATGACAATATGGCAAGCATTGAAATAAACATCTAATGATTATCACATTCATCACTGCAAAACTGGTTTTAATTTAACAATACGGTTTATTCAGCAGCTTATCAAATAACACTCGATGCAGCACAATTTATTATTTTGCATTTTTATATTATATATCATAGACTGACAGATAAAATTAAAATGTCAGGCGGCAGAGAGACGGAGATAGTTTCTGGCTAAGAGTCTTTATTTTGGCAAACAAATTGAAAACGTGAAGCAGAATCAAAATCAGAATACAGGCAGAAGTCAGGCGATGAGCATGCAGAGTTAACTGGGCAAAATGCAAAGACATAAACCGAGAAACCAGAAATGTAGTCGGGACCACGAACGCTAGAACAGAAAAACAAAGGCTTGGTGTCACAGGTACGGGACACTGAGTGTATACTTTGCAATGTACAATGAAAAACAATGGCTTAATAAAAAGACTAATCAACGGGCAAACTGAAAGCAGGTGAAGTTAATCATGATACTCTAAAAATGCCTGATTTTTGTTAATTTGATGCACTCTACTATAGAACTGTATAAATCTGACCAAGCACTTATCTCTCCAATTTCTTTATGAATAAAATATAATAACTCCATTTTATTATAATTTTGTCAATTTAAAAAATATAAGTAAATGGTGTCATTGTTTTGTATTTGATATTGACCTCAAACGGCTTTCCATAGTTTTTGAGTATATTTACATCCTAAAAGTTATTGTATTGTAGTCACATCACACTGTCCGACATCGCTGAGCCGATATTGAGCAAGAGAAATAGTTCCAAGGTCAGAATCACGTGTAACTGAGACACACGGACTCCACTCCGCATGTATGATTCTCACGTGACTGTCTGAGTAGCATCGAATCCAGAGTTGTGTCTATAGTCTTAACAGCTATGTGTTGTTATCGGATTTTAATAGAGTTTAAAAATGTTTCTAAATAAATACTGGAGTCGTGTACCACCTGCGTCTCCGCTCTAGCGCTGCTGCATTCCTGGAGTCCGCTAGTGATTCACTCATAAATAATACACCCCCTAGGTCTCTTCCTGGGAGATATTAACGTGCCGTGAAGTGTTCGCGTGAGTAATAGTCCTGGAGATATCGGTCTCAACTATTCTGGCAAAGGTCACGGGTGATTAATATCCGAAAAATGCCATCCATTGATTTTTCTTGGAGATGTAATGGCTGTGTCTGGCAAACCGTTTTGAAGGGATAGCAGTGTGGGTGAATGTTTCACTGAGAGTATGGACTGAGTAAAACCTGCACTGAGCCTTCAGAGTGAAATCAGACATTTCACACCAGCCACCAGCTACTCTCAAATAATATTCTTCAACTTGCTGACAGTTTGTCGAGGTCACAAACATGTTAGAAACTTTTTATTTATTTATTTTTTTTAAGAATAGGGTAAGGACTACTGCTACAGTCAGCCAGTCTCAATGAATTTATACTCATTCATTTGTATTCGTCTGTATTAATGCATGTAATGAACTAGCTAACTAGCTAGCCATCCATTATTATATTACAATAGCTAGCAGTTTTTAGGAAACCAAAACGTGTGTGTTTTTGACTGTTTGATGTTACACACATGCAGGATCATGCGTGAGGAGCCACAGGTGGTGTTGAACGTGGCTCACACAGTGGTGCGCAGAGTCTCTCCATTCGTCAGACAGATTGATTTTGCACTCGACTGGATGGCAGTCGAGGCTGGAAGGGCCGTCTATAGGTACCATCTCTCTCTCTCTCTCTCTCTCTCTCGCTCTCATACTCTCTATCAATCTTTCTGCCCGTCTGTCTGCCCGCCTGCCTGCCTGCCTGTAAATTTTGAGAAATTTTTGTAAAAAAAATTGTGAAATGATGAGTAGATTACTAAACCATTATTACACTTTTGTCTTGCTTGCTTATGACCGTATCTATTACCTATTGGCTCCATTATGTCTGTAACTGTGCCTCTATCTCTCAGGCAGGGCGAAAAGTCAGACAGCACCTTCATCGTGCTGAGTGGTCGTCTGCGCTCCGTCATCATGAGGGAGGACAAGAAGAAAGAGCTGGCTGGAGAGTACGGCAGAGGCGACCTCATCGGTGTGGTAAGAGTCGTCTTGCTGTTAATAGTTAAAGAAGCTAATATAGTGCCGCTGATCCCTAATACCATTCGTAACCTCACGTTGTTCCCTAGGTGGAAGCTCTGACCCACATGAACCGAGCTACCACAGTTCACGCAGTGAGAGACTCCGAGCTGGCCAAGCTGCCTGAAGGAGCGCTGATCTCAATCAAAAGAAAATACCCTCAGGTTCCAGCAATCAGCCGTACAAACACAGCAAGCTCAGACAGCCTGAAACGCATTCTAAGCTGTACCCTGTTGTTTTTGTGAACAGGTTGTGACTAGGCTGATTCATCTCCTCGGCCAGAAGATCCTGGGAAACATGCAACAAGTCAGTGCACCGTTATCAGGTGAGTAAAGTGCTGCAAGAAGAAAGGGGTGTAAGTTACCTTTGACTTTACTCTGAAATCATTCAGGATTATTGATTACAATGAAACATATACACTTTTAAATTTTTTATGTATTACCACTGTATGTCTTTAGTTTTTATCAATAGCAGTAATCATAATTATAGTAAGTTTCACTTGTTATGTAATTAATAATTTTTATAGGATGATACAGAATTCTATAGGATTTATACCTTTTTCATTAATATTACTAATACTGCTACTCCTCCTCTTCCTCCTTCTCCTCCTACTACTATTACTAATGCTCCTCTTTCTCCTCCTCCTCCTTCTCCTACTACTACTGCTGCTACTCATAATAATATGGTATTGAGAAACATTGCTAAATATTTCTAACATTTATTTTCATACTTTATTTTATTATCCCCCCACCTAAATTTCTCCTTTCCCGCCTGCACCTCCCTAGCTCATGGTCTGGGTCTGCACTCTTCTGGCAGTAAGTGGGACGCAGGTAATCCCGTCTCCAACCTGTCCACCGTTTCCATCCTGCCTGTCTCTGATGACGTCCCCATGACGTCCTTTGCTCTGGAGCTGCAGCACGCTCTCAGCGCTATTGGTACCGTCACCACACAGCCAAGGCCGTGTCTCATTTTACATTTGTAGTTAAAATGGATCAATGCAATATTTCTGTTTGGCTTCAGTCCCTTTAATTAATATGAAATCATTTTAAAATGTATTACATATATTAACATACAAATGAAAGGAAAAAAATGAAATATCCATGTGGAGAAAATACTCAGTCTGATCAGGGGGAAAGAGATGATTAGGTTAGGATAGCTGTGTTTTAAGTAGCAAATGATCATGACCTCATCTCTATCCCAGGTCCTACTTTACTCCTGACCAGTGACACCATCAAGCAGCGCCTGGGTGCCGCAGCACTCGACAGGTCGGCCTGGTTATTCATCCAACGCTCACGTAGCACATCCTATCTCTCTTCCAGTGATTACATCTCTGTGACTTGTACTGTCGTGTCTCATGTCCAGTGTTCATGAGTATCGGCTCTCCAGTTGGCTGGGCCAGCAAGAGGACATCCACAGGATTGTTGTGTACCAGTCAGACAGCACACTGACGCCGTGGACGCAGCGCTGTATCCGCCAGGCTGACTGTATCCTCATTGTGGGCCTGGGAGAGCAGGAGCCCACTGTAGGAGAGGTACACACCCCTATCGTGTATATTGTGTGTATTGTGTGCCCACTGAGCATTCACCGTCAAGTCCCTAATTGGAGCGTGTTAGCAATTAGCACTGGACACAAAACCGCTGATTTCTACAAGTGTAAAATGATCTCCTGCTCACTTGCATTACACCACTACACCTGCCTGTTAATTCCAGTGTCTAGATAATGAAAATTACAGGCTAGTGGTTACAGCTAGAGGTGAATTCGCTTTCTTTTCACATATTGCAAGTTCTGCAGTACAGAAGTTGACATCTGTAATTTGTGTCAAAGAGCTTCCAAAGCCATAATGCCACTTCTGTGCAATGCAATAAAATTATGTTAATTGCACATTGACGGAGTAAAGAGTTTCAAAATCTAACATTATTCAACTTTTTTCTGTTGCCTTTTCTTCAAGATAAAAGGCATGTGATGTGTGCCTCGGTACAGACTTCGTGCTAAGTGTGAAAATGTCTACTTTTGATTTTTCTCAGTTGTAAAAGCTTTCTTTGTTAGAAAATTAATAAAGCAATACGATCGACAGTGTATTTACAATAGCTAAGGACTGGAACAGTTGCATTTCTACAATTAACAGGCAGGTTATTATCATTATTATATTGATTATTAAGATATGATTAGGGAAAATAATCAGCGAAGGGGTGGTGTGATGTGCCCTGACGGAAAGCGGAGTTACTGTTACCACCCCAAAGCTTGCCATGACCATAAAGGCAATTCTATTCGATTCTATTCTATTTTCCAATTACAGCACGTCCTGAAGTTTTTTAAAACCCCGTTTACTACGGAAATTTGCCAACGATTCATTTTTTTTAATTTATTTAAAAATGACAACTTTTTATCCGTTCATGTTTACATTTAATGTTGTGGAAAGTCCATGATACAAGTTAGATCCTCTTATCACTTACATTGCAGCAGCTATAAAACGTCGCTCCCTCGACGTTAATAAGACAAAAACAGCTCGTCATTTCACCAACTTGAAGAATTTCCTGTGTCAAAAAAAATTTAAGCGCGGATTCTGGAGACTTCTTCCGAAATATTGCTTTTTTTAAAAATTATTTTTAATTATATTTTATTAAAAATTGTTCCTTTTTTAAATAGGATCACTTGACTAAAAATTTTTTTATGTGCATCTAAGTGTTACAAGGCACTGATTAAATAAAATAAATAAAATACTAACTCAATGTCTCCCTACAGATTATCATCCAAGTTATTTTTATAGAAACAGTAACCTGTTAGAATGTGTGCATTAATATAAACTACTGTCAGAGCTGCTGTTTTAGAAAATGAATCAAGACCTGACCAATCAGTGTCGAGAATTCAATAACACTGATGATATGAATATTCCTATACATCTTTTCATCTCCTGTAGCTGGAGCGGATGTTGGAGGGCAGCGCGGTTCGGGCTCAGAAGCAGCTGGTGCTCCTGCATCAGGAGGACGGACCTCCACCTAAAGGAACAGCCGAGTGGCTCAACATGCGCAGCTGGATCTCCAGACACCTGCACCTGTCGTGCCCTCGCAGGGTTTTCAGCCGCAGGAGCCTGCCCAAACTGGTGCCAAAGCCAACACGCTCATTTTAAAACTAACTGCTAATGCTAGGCCCCGATCTGAGCCACAAAGCCAGTTTCTGCTAATCTCACCATTAACGTTCATGCTAATCTCAAGTTACCACCAGCATAAGCCATTTCACTGCACTGAATTTCTGCAGTCATTACAGGTGTGTGACTAATCTCATCTCCTCTCCCGTCTGATTTTCCTCTTTTCAGAGGGAGCTGTATCAGCGGGTGTTCGAGAAGACCCCAGACCGCCACTCTGATTTCTCTCGCCTGGCTCGATTGCTGACAGGAAACGCCATAGCCCTGGTGCTGGGGGGAGGAGGTGCTAGGTAATGTGTTCTCTCTCTCACGCACGCACACACACGTGCACGCTTAATTTCTTCGTTTCTGCTCACTCACTCAGCACCTGCTGCCAGCCCCGTCATCGATCAAACACGTGTCCATATTCATTTCACGCTGATTGATTTGAACTTATGGCTTTTCAATATTTTCCACTAGTCCAGCTCTGCGATACTCTCCACCCAGTAAATAACACTAATGAACTCCGGAGGTGACAACAGTTTAACCATAACATTTACGATTTAAACATTTCTGCTAAATCTCCTAGGATGTTCACACGCAACACTCTCTAGAGATCGCGCAGAGCGGCATGAAAAGCCACGCAGTCAGTGTGAGTTCTGTGTGAAGGAATACCTTGTCGATCAGGAAGCTCAGAGGAGAATAGTCAGCCTGGTTCGAACTGACCGGAAGGCTTCGGAAAACCACTCTTTACAACCGTGGTGCGCGTCTCAGAAAGGAAAACACGCCCGACCTTGAGTCACATAGGCTGCAACGGCAGATAATCACACCAGGCTGCGCTCGTGTCAGCCAGTCCTCCTCAGGGTTCGATGAACAGATGCTTTTCTGCTCACCACGGTTGTAAAGAGCAGTTATAGTTGCATAGATATGTTTATACAGTCATAGTGAGTAGTAAAGGTATAGCAGAGGTTGGGGAAAATATACATACAGATACAGACTACAATGAAAATGACTATTTTCAGCTAAAGCAGCGGTCAGAACAAACACGGATAAACATTTTTTCCCGTGCAGTGGGACGTGAAAGGCTCGTATTTGCTTCTCGAACTAGTTCCTTTCGCGTCGTGCCAATTTTATCCAGGTGAACTTTGACCTGTGAATTCACGCGGTACTGCTTTGTGCGTCAATAGATAAGAAGTCGGCAGGACTGTGGTCTCTTTGGTCAGTAAAAAAAAAAAATGGAGGGAATGCTAATGATTAGATGCTGTTTTCTTACTGTTACAGCAGTAGTCGAACGAAATTCAGCATTTTTTTTCCTTTTCTGCTTTCTTGGAAACTCTCTGCAGTCTCTGTTCTTGGAAACTCTCTGCACTATACATAGTTTACACACATAGTATTGGTACAGTATGTGCATGTGTGTTTATGCATCCTTTGCTGATCGTGTTTGTTTGTCTGTGCTTTTTACCTGTCAGACTCTGGAATAAATTAAAGGTGGGTGTAAAGATGATATGAAGCATGCATAGGTTATATTATGTTTCATTCATCATCAGTGATGTGATAGTTTAACCAGCTGGCTATATGTGCACATTATTGGTACAATATTACTCTCCTTTGAGTTGACTGACCTTCTCCACCCTACAGAGGCTGTTCTCAGGTGGGCATCATCCGGGCTCTGTGTGACGCAGGGATCCCTGTTGATCTGGTGGGCGGCACTTCTGTCGGCTCCCTGATGGGGGCGCTGTTTGCCGAGGAGAAAAGTTACAGCCGAATGAGAGTCCGAGCACGCGAATGGGCCATAGTGAGAACGGCAAACCGTACACTTCAACAGTACTGTTTTTAACTGTTTATCTTTGTAAACATGTTTGGCATCTGCTTTCTAGGAGTTTGGGTCGATGTTTAAGAAGATCCTGGACCTGACCTATCCAGTGACCTCCATGTTCACCGGTGCTTCCTTTAACTCCAGCATCAGTACATTGTTTAAAGACAAGCAAATTGAGGTGGGCAACTTTTCCCCATTAGCGTAAGGTTTGTCTTTGATTCAGGTATAGCTTACCCTAAATACCAACTCTTTCCCTTTGTCTTGTTAAAAAACCGTCAATATCTTTTCTTCAGGCAGCAATATTATTTTTTCAGCCCTGACTAACATTGTTTACTGAATTAGTTGGCATTAACAAAGCATACACTTCAGCAAAAGTATAAATAATGTTTAAAAAGTAATGAGGTATCGTATAACTTGATGTTTCTTTTAATGTGAAATAAATACATCTACGGTGTTTACTCCATCCATGATGTAAATGGGCAGAATTTAAATCGGTACATGCTGATAATCTATCGTTGTGTTTTAAAAAGGGAAAGCAATAATTACTGCTATATTAATGACTTTTATCAATGGTGTATTTTATTAATTTTGAGTTTTGTGGTTTGCTGAATGCTGTCATTAATGTTTGTTAAGGGAATCTTATACCACACCGCTTCAAAATTCCCCATTCTGATTGGTCAGGATTTTCTATAACAGCAGGTCTGACTCTGTAATTCAGTCTGAGGAGCAAATCACTGGTTTATATTAATGCAGTCATTCTAGTGTAATATAGTTTCTATAGTAACGGTAACATAGGGACTTGTATCATGGATGTGCCTCATATATGTATTAAAAATGTGCGTAATTGTTGATATGATGATGTTTTCTGCGCGGATTAGGCATTTTACGAAGGAACAGTCAGAAATGAAGCGGTAACTTTAGATTTTCCAACTCTGGGAAGTCTTTTAGACGGAGAACTTTACATCACACCGTCTTGCCCTTGATTATTTTCCTGTCGCAGGTTTTATTCCTTCCTTAATTTTTTATAGCATTACCAAAAGTGTGTCATGCAGATGTTGTATACATTTTATGATGCTTTAAAAGAGCTGTGCTCTGCAGTCTTGCCATGCCATGAATATAGTTCGTTTGTGTATTTACGGCTTCAGTTTACATTTTCCCCTAAGACGGCACGCTTTGTTTCCTTAATAGACAGCTCATGGGGCGTTCAGAGTGTCAACAGAGAGAACAGGGTTAATGGATTGGCAGAAAGGCTGAAAGCTTGTCATGTAGTTCCGTGCAATTGCTCTTTCCTTTTTAAAGCAGCCCCTCACCTGTGGAGCACCTGAGCTTTGTAAAGAGCTCTCTAAGGGATTACATACAAGAAAATTAATTGTATCACAAAGGCCAGTAATTACGTTTGTTCTTGCGTGTACTTGCTTGCCGAGCTTGAAAGTTACAGACGATCAGAACTGTGTCTCGGCTCTGAGGCATCCCGATTGGATTTTTCTATTGAGAAATCTCATCATCTCATTATCGGAGTGGTGATTAGTCATGCAGCCGTGTACCCTTTTTTTTTATTTTTTTTTTTATTATTATTATTTTTATTTTTTTTTGTTAATTCATATGCCCATATTTAATTTTGAGCTTTTGTGCGTGTTTTGTTATTTTTTTTTTTTTACTTTTCTACAGGACCTCTGGCTTCCATACTTCAACATCACTACAGATATCACTGCCTCTGCCATGAGAGTGCACACTGACGGTCAGCGCTTTCCCTTCGGATTCTTCCGTTCTTCTATTCCTGTCTTTCTGTGGGTTGTTGATGAACTGTATGCTCATTTGGTCTCTTATAATTAGGCTCTCTGTGGAGGTACGTGCGTGCCAGCATGTCCCTCTCGGGCTACTTGCCTCCACTCTGTGACCCAAAAGACGGACATTTACTCATGGACGGTGGCTATATCAATAACCTGCCTGGTAGGATTGCATTTTGGTGACGTGTGTTCGAGTAGCTATGGTTTTACGATGTATAACACCCGTGTGTCCCTGTGTTCCCAGCTGATGTAGCTCGCTCGATGGGTGCCAAAGTAGTGATTGCGATTGACGTGGGCAGCCAGGATGAGACCAACCTAACCAACTATGGGGACTCTCTATCCGGGTGGTGGCTGCTATGGAAACGCCTGAACCCTCTAGCAGAGAAAGTGAAGGTTAGGACTCTGGAAGGAGCTCATGGAATAAATAATGCAGTGCAGGCCTACATCAGCGACAAGTTAGCACCACTTGGCTGAAGTAGAAAAAATATATATTCGCCAACTAAAATGAAGTAGTGATGACCATCTGGTTGGAATTTTATATTGCGAGCAAACTCTGCCTCATTGCCTTTTCTCTATTCGCTCTGGCCGGCAGGCACGGGGTGATGAACAGTAGCATGAAAAATGTGTTTCCTTAAGGCATGCGATTTGTAACACTGATGAATGACCCTGCAGGTGCTGAACATGGCGGAGATCCAGACACGGCTGGCCTACGTGTGCTGCGTGCGTCAGCTGGAACTGGTAAAAGACAGCGACTACTGCGAGTACATCCGGCCTGCTATTGACCGCTACGGCACTCTGGATTTCGGAAAGTTCGACGAGATCGCTGTGAGCAACCTTTCCTCGCTCGTTCGACCTCAGTGGCGGGAGAATATGTGCCCGATAAAATCACAGCGTGATCCGTGATCAAATTAAGTATTGAGATCTGTGATTAAAACATCTGTGCTGCACTTTTGAGTGGATGCCAGAGTTCAACTGAAGGTTGATGCCAACAATTTTGACGTATTAATAAAGATAAGACAATATAACATTATAAATATAAAAAAAACCCTTTATGACCGTTCCACTGATTAAAATGCTATTAACAGCAGTAACTTATAAAACTAGATCTACCCTTTTTCCTTCTTCCTGCAATGCTTCCTGCAGGAAACCTCCAAAAGTTATCCAATACTTCAATAGTTGGCTTTGAAACAGGAAAAATGCATGATCCTGATTAGCTACTCCTATTTCGTCCCCTAGCAACATGATTAAATAAATTAAGAGACATGTTCGTTTACCGTCTGAGGTGGTTAAATATGGAGGCCCTGTAATGATGACTCCATCGACCTTTTGTGAATATCATTACAGCACAGTTAGCGTTATAATGCTAGCTCTACACCTCTGTCTCAGCTACATCTGCTCTGTTTGTTTTTTTTCCTCTGCAGGATGTGGGCTATCAGCACGGGAAGACGGTGTTTGACGTGTGGTGTCGTAGTGGTGTGGTGGAGAAAATGCTGAAGGATCGACATCAGGAGGAGTTCCACAAGAGCAAGAGCACCAATGTGAGTGGAACAGTGACACTCCGTAAGAGAGCAGGGTTCAAAAGTCCACTACTAAGAACTGTCTTTATTTAGTGTTTTATTAATATATTATTAAATATGGAATAACACACAACAGACCGTGCGCTTATACAAAAATAATGACGCCAAGGGTGATGTGATGCGACGCTTGCACAGAGGGGCATTATTTCTGTGCAACCCCGTGGTCTGGAGTGGGTTCTTCCATTTAAACCACAGCAGTTTGCCAATGATTGCAATATTTAATTAATTAATGAACGACCCGTCACACATTTTAACGGGTCATTGTTAGATTTAATGCGTTTCTGTTCTCACTAAAGTTATAGTCACGTTCAACTGTCCTCTCTCTCTCTCTCTCTCTCTCTCCCCTTCTCTCTCTCTCTCTCTCTCTCTCTCCCGCTCTCTCTCTCTCTCTCTCTCTGT